>PUFA01000673.1:0-116889 GCA_003508835.1 Eonycteris spelaea | reverse complement strand
TATTGTTTTCTTAGTTTAAGAATATTTTCCACGTAAGAAGTTCCTAAATTGTATCAGTTTGGGTCCCACAAAAAATCTAATGCCCGTGTATAGTTAGAAAAAGAAGAGATTCATTGCAGAAAAAAAAAAACTATGAGGATAAAGGTGAGGCAGCCAGAGGAGGCAGGAGAGAGCCTTCAAAATTCAGTGCAATTCTAACACTTTGTGAAACAAGTGAGATCTTGGGCAGCAAGATACCTCACTGCAAAATACTGTTTTGTGAAAGGCTTGGAATGGCAAACTGGGAGTACTTGATCATAGTTTCATGGCTAAGAGAAGAATCCTCTGTTAGCTAGGAATGGTCTGCACTAGTACCCCTACCGTGCTCTACTATGTCTAGGAGAACTAAGGAAGTATGTGAGCTTTATCCTTCACAAGAGAACACATGGAAGGCTCTGTCAGTTAACTAGATACTTCATGGTAGTTTCTCTTGAAGGACATCTAAGTAGTGCATCTCAATGCTGGATGCTGAATATTTTTGTTTTTTCTACATAATTTTTGAGCTATATTTTTGGGAATATAGTTTAAATTAATTGGAAATTATTTGATTCATCTTCATCTGGTTTTTAAGAATCTGTTAGGCATGACTAGAGTTGTGGTTAGTTTAAGATCAATTTTTTTCTCCATTACTGATGCAATATGCTTCTGAGTATTCTAACCCATTAACCTATAATAGTTCTGCCAGTCTGGATGAATGAGAACAGGCACTATTTCCAGCCCTGTGAGAGTGCTAGATAGTGTTCCCTCTATTTTTTTTTTTTATGTAGTTCTTCTCCTGATTTTCCATACATGTGTTGAGGAGGGAAAATTTTCATCCACCTTTTAAGATTTTTCTGGTTGGTCTAAGAGCTAAATTGGACATAAATGGGAAGAAAATCAGAATTTAATTCCATATGTGTGGTGGTCCCATACAATTTGGACCTAAGAAGTGATCACAGCGGTCTGTCTATATACATTTTAGAAAAAGAAAACAATAATTTTATGAACTAACAAGGCAAAGAAACATAGCTCGGGTACTAATTAGTGGTAAAAAACTAAAGAGGTTTGTTTATACAGACTTCTTGGTCTTAAAATTCCTTATCCTGATGATAAGGATGTCTCTCTTCCTCCTGGTGGAGGAGGGCTCCTTTCACATAGGAGGTTAATTCTGCTTTCAGGGGGTCAGAGTGTCCCTTTTGTATCAGTTGTTTCCAAAATAACTTTGATTTTAAAATGAGCAAATGCCAAATGGCATATTTTGAGACAACTCTGCTCTAACCTCATCACTGCATATACTAATTAGTACTGGCACCCGCTGAACACTTAGGAAACGATTTCTTTTGATTCTGGGGTTATCTTCCCTGTGCAGCTCTCTCCTGTACTGTATCCTACAAAACTCAAACTGCCATGGTCTTTGTATTTTTCATCTTCTGAACTTAGGTTTCTACCTCTAACTCAGCCAGGTTTGTCCTCCTCCCTATACCTCATACTGTATATTAGAAACTCTTTGAAGCCAGCAACATGGGGCAATAATGTAGCTCCATTTGCCTGCTTTCTATCAATCAGGAACCATTGCTCTTCATTGTTTGATGTCAATGTTTTAAAAACTGCTATTTAATATATATTTTTCCTGGCTTTCTGTTAAATATGGAAAGAAGGTAAAATCTGATCTTTTTGTTACTCCCTCTTTGCTAGAGATTAAAATTATGCTTTACTTTGAACATGGTAAGAAGTACTTTTAAAATTTGTTTTTCAGTTTTGGAATCCAGGGTCAAGAATGGTAAGATTAAGTAAATGTGCTTGCCTCCTCCCATGACTTGGCATTAAATATACAACTAAATTATAGAACAATCAACCAGGAAGAACCATCTGAAGACTAGATAATGGAAGCCCTATAACTAAGAATATAAAGAAGAGGTCACATTGAGACTGGTAAGAGGGTGAAGATGCAAAACAGGCTGATCCAGCATCTATGTGTAGTAGTTGAGCAATCAGGAGAGATATCTTGACTTAGAAGTCTTCCAAGGAGCAAGGAGCACAGAGCCACACCAAGGCTCCCTAAGCTCTGTGTTTCAGTGCAAAAAAGAGTAACCCTCACAAAAATCTGGCTGTAAAAATCAATTGGGTATTTCGAATCATCCTGATAAGATGAAAGGATGCTGAAAACCCAGACAATCCCTTTAAAGGGCTGATTCACAGACACACTCAACTTCGCAGGCACTCACCTGGGTACTGGTGGAGGAACAGCAGCTTGGGAGTACTATACAGGGAAACTGTGACTTTGTGGCTTCAGGGTGAGGGCTGAAAGGACAGCTGCCATTATCCTTGTGTTGAATCTCCTCCGACAGAACAAATTTGAATCTACATTGGCTTGATGAACTCTGCTTCTCTCCATCCTAGTGATTTCCTGGGACTCTGCCTCACTTACCTTTAGAATTTCAAGAGAAATTTCATAGCTGGGAATCAGTCCAGCTCGCGCTCTCAACAGAAGGCTCTTTTCAGAAGCAATCAACTGCCTCTGCTCGTGTACCTCTGGAGACAATTCCAGTGGTAGGCAATAGCCCTGACCCATAGCTGCAGTATTTCTTGAACAAATTTTAGGGGTCCCTGCAGGTCTGCAGGGCAGCAGCTGCCTTGGTGTAATCTGAAAGTATTGTGAATGGTGACAGGCTCAGCACCAGCACCAAATCTGAATCTTCAGTAACCTGGAGAACACCACTTGTCCACTTGGGTGAATTTCCTGGGAACTACTCCTTACACAACTCGAGTACCACCCCAGGCTCATTCAGGATACTGAGTCTTATAGGGGGCTGGCAGGCACCCTCGGAATGTGGGGTGCCCTAGAATTTTGTTAAGTTGCCTCATACCTGGTACTGGAAGTAGCCAGCTTTGGTTCACAGCATGGTCCTCCTCCCATGTGCCTCCAGGTTCAGCACAGGCAAGTGACCAATAGTAGATTTCTTGGTAGCTTCTATCATGCATCCCCAGGCCAGTCACAGGCAGTAGTTGACTTCGGCCTTCATGGGAGCCCCTCCAAGGAGCCTCAGAAAAAATATTCATGAAGCTAGTGTCAAATCACAATAAGGACACCTGATTAGTGCCACAAGCAGCACCCACAAAGTGTGGTCTCAAACAGGCACACAAGCCAGCTGTGGTGATACCACTCCATGGGATAAACCCATGAAGTAGGTCATACCTCTGTGGGTATGGGCAATCTCCAACAGCCAGTCACCTGAAGACAATCTTACCTATTGGCATTCCAACAGCAATTCAAGGCATAAGATACAACAGGTAAGCACACACAACCCATCCAAGGACACTCAAACACAAGTGATCAGGAATCCTGCACCACTGGACTACAACAGGGCACCTATTACAGAAGGCCATCTGGCCAAAGCTGAGAGATGTAAAAATCTACCTAATACATAGAAATGAACACAGAGATGCAACAAAATGAATAAAGAAGAACAACAAAGAAATGTCCCAAATGAAAATAATGCGTGCGCGCGCGCACACACACACACACACACACACACACAAACACACAGAAAACTCCAGAAAAAGAGCTAAATGAATGGAGGCAAACAACCTACCAGATACAGAGTGTAAAACATTGGTTATAAGAAATCTTCAATGAACTTAGGGGAAGAATGATGATCTCAGTGGAACTCCAACAAGAATAGTAAGCTTAAAAAGAGACAATATAAAACATATAAATAACTCACGATCATAGGAGTACTAGAAGAGTATAGAGAGAGCCTAAGAGAGTGAGAACCTATTTGAAGAAATATGATGGAAAATTCCCTAACTGTCAAAGGAATTAGACATTCAAGTGCAGGAAGCACAGAGAGTCCAAAAGATGAACCTAAAGAGGACAACACAAAGACACAGTGTGATAAAAATGGCAAAAGATTAAAGACAGAGAGAGAATCTTAAGAACAATAAGAGTAAGGCAGCTAGTTACTCACAAAGGAGCTTCTCATAATACTTGTCAACTGATTTCTCAATAGAAACTTCATAGGCCAGAATAGACTGGCATGAAATGTTCAAAGTGATGAGAAGGATCTTACAACAAGATTACTCTAACAGCAAGGGCTATCATTTAAAATTGAAGGTGAGGTAGAGAGCTTATCAGACAGGAAAAGCTAAAAAAGTTCATCGCCACCAAGCCGGTATTACCTGAAATACTAAAGAGACCTCTTAAAGAAGAAAAAACGGTTAAGAATAGGAATAATAAAATGGCACTAAGTACCTATCAATAGTCACTTCAGATATAAATGGATTAAGTGTTCCAATTGAAAAACATAGGGTAGCAAAATGGATAAGAAAACAAGACCTATTACGTGTATTGTCTACAAGTGACCCACTTCAAAATTGAAAGATACACACAGACTGAAAGTAAAGGGATGGAAAATATATTTTATGCAATGGAAATGAAAAAAAAAAAGCCAGGGCAACAAAATATTATATCAGCAAATATTCTTTCAAACAAAGGTTATAAGAGATAAAGAAGGACATTACATATTGATAAAGGGATCAATAAAACGAGAAGACATAATTCTAACAAACATTTATAACCAACATAGAAGCACCTAAATATGTAAGACAAATATTGACTGACTAAAGGAAAAGAATGGACAGTAATACAGTCATACTAGGGAAATTAACACCCCATTGACACACTATGAACAGATCTTCCAGACAGAAAATCAACAAGGAAACAGCAGACTTAAATGACACCTTAGATAATACAGATTTAATTGATATTTTTAGAGAATTTTATTCCAAACAGCAGAATATATATTCTTTTCAACTGCACATGAAATATTTCTAAGATAAACCACCTGTTTGCCACAAAACAAGTCTCAGTAAATTTAAAAAGACTGATATATCAAGTGTCTTCTCTGACCACTATGGTATGAAATAAGAAATTAGTGACAAGAAAAAAAAAACTGAAAAGATGCAAATACATGGGGGGGGGGCTCAATAACATGCTATTAAGCAGTGAATAGGTTAGGAATGAGGTCAAGGAAGAAATCAAAAGAATCCTTGAAGACAAATAAAAACATAATAACCCAAAATCTATGGAACATAATGAAAGCAGTCATGGGGGAAATTCATAACCATATAGGCCTACCTCAAAAAAACAAGAAAAATCTCAAATAAGCTACCCAACCTCACACTTAAAGAATCAGATAAAAAGAGCAAACAAAGTCCAAAGTGAGTAGAAGGAAGAGAATAATAAAGATTGGAGCAGAAATAAACAAAATAGAGTCTAAAAAAATACAAAAGAGCAATAAAACTAAGAGCTGGTTCTATGAAAAGACAAACAAAATTGATAAATCTTTAACTAAACTAATCAAGAAAAAAAAGACTGAGGACCCAAATCAATAAAATCAGAGATTAAAGAAGAGATGTGATAATGACTTCAGAGAAACACACAAAAAAAATGTTAAAAAAAATACTAAGAGAAATTACAGGCCAACAAAATGGACAATTTGGAGGAAATGGATAAAGTTCTAAAACATACAATCTTCCAAAACTGAGTCAAGGAGAAACAGAAAATCTGAAAGAGACTGATTACTACTAAAAAATTAAATTTTTAATCAAAATATTCCTAATAGAAGTCCTGGAATGGATTGCTTCACAGGCGAATTTTACAAATATTTAAAGAAGAATTAAACACCTATTCTTCTCTCTCGCACTATTCCAAAAAATTCAAGAGGAATGTGGGCTCCCAAGCTCATCTTATGAGGCCACCATCACCCTGATTCAAAAATCAGACAAAGACATTACAAAAAATTATAGGCCAATATTCCTAATTAACATAGATTTAAAAAATATCAACAAAACTACAAAACTGAATTCAGAAATACATTAAAAATATCATACACCATAATCAAGTGTGTTTATTTCTGGGATGGAAAAGTTGGTTTAATATCTGCAAATTGATTAATACGATACACCGCATTAGCATATTGAAAGATAAAAATCATATGATAATATCAATAAATGCAGAAAAACATTTGACAAGATCCAGCATCTATTTATGGCAAAAACTCTCAGGAAGGTGGGAATAGAGGGAACATCACTCAACATAAAAAGGCCGTATATGACAAACCACAGGTAACACCATACTCAATGGGAAAAAGTTAAAAGCATTTTTCTTAAACATCAGGAACAGGAAAAGAATGTCCATTTTACTACTTCTGTTCGATATAGTATTGGAAGTACTAGCTACAGCAATCAGACAAGAAAAATAAAAGGCATTTAAAATAGAAAGGAAAGAAGTAAAACAGTCATTATTTGCAGATGATATGACTATATAGAGAGAACCTGAAAGATTCCACCACCAAGTTGTTAGAAATTGATAATGAATTCAGGATATAAAATTAATATTCAGAAGTTGGTTGTGCTTTTATACACCAATAATTAACTATCAAAAAGAGAAATTAAGAAAACAATCTCATTTATAATTACATCAAAAAACAATAAGATGCCTAGAAATAAATTTAACCAAGGAGGTAAAAGACCTCGAAAAAGTATGTCATTGAAGAAAGAAATTGAAGATACAAATAAATGGAAGCATATACCTTATTCATGGATAGAAAAAAAATAACATCATTAGAATGTTGATACTACCCAGAGATATCTATAAATTTAATGAAATCCTTATCAAAATACCAATGGAAATTTTTAGAGAACTAGAACAAATAATCCAAAAACTTATATGAAACCAAGAAAAACCTAAATAGCCATGGAAAAATTGAGGAAAAAAAGGTTGGAGGTATCACACTACCTGACATCAAACTATACTACAAGGCTATGGTGGTCAAAAGTGGCATAAAAACAGACACATGGGTCAATGGAACAGAGTAAAGAACCCAGAAATAAATCTATATTTATATGTCATTTAATCTATGACAAAGAAGGCAAAAATATAAAATGGGGTAAAGACAGTCTCTTCAATAAATGGGAAAACTGGACAGATACATGCTAAATAAAATAGATCGATCGATCGATCGATCGATCGATAGATAGATGAAATCGGACCACCCTGTTTACATCATAAATAATAATAAATTCAAAATGGATTAAAGACTTAATCCAGAAACCATAAAACTCTTAGAAAACATAGGCCATAAACTCTCCAACATTGCTAACAGAAATTTCTTTTCATATATATATCCTTGGGCAAGGAAAACAAAAGAAAAAATAAATGAGACTACATCAAACTAAAATGTTTTGGAACAACAAAGGTAACCATCACCAAAAAAAAAAAGGACAACTTAATAAATAAGAGAGGAGTCTTGCCTATGATGCATCTGATAAGAAATTAATATCTAAAATTTTTGAAAAACTCATACAACTCAACACCAAAAAAAACCTCAAAAACCCAAACAATCAAGTTCAAAAATGAACAGAGGACCTGAATAGACATTTCACAAAAGAGTACATACTGATAGCCAACAGACATATGAAAAGATGCTCAACATTAACGTCACTAATCATCAGAGAAATGCAAATTAAAAACTACAATGAGGTACCACCTCACACCTGTCAGAATGGCTATCATTAATAAATTAAAGAAACAAGTGTTGGTGAGGATGTGAATAATGGAAACCCCCATGCAGTGTTGTGAGATTGCAAATTGGTACAGCCACTTTGGAAAACAGTTTGGAGGTTCCTTAAAAAATTAAGATACAACTACCTTATAAGCCAGCAATTTTACTTCTAGTATTATCCAAAGAAAATCAAAACACTAATTTGAAAGATATATTGCAATCTTGTGTTCACTGCAGCAACTATTTATATTAGCCAAGATTAGAAGCAAACTACATGCCCATTAATAGAAAATTGATAAAGAAATGATACATTATGCAATTAATATTACTCAACCATAAAAAATAAAATCTTACCACTTGCAATGACGTCAAATGGACTAGAAGGTATTAGGCTGAGTGAAAATAAGTCAAAGACAGATACCACATGATTTCACTTATATGTGGATCTAAAGAACAAAATAAATGAACAAACAAAAGCAAAACAGACTCATAGATACAGCCACTAATGATTGTTGGATCCTTCTTTGTCTCATGTTTATAACATTTGTTTCAAAGTCTATTTTGTTTGGTATAAGTAATTACTACCCCAACTTTTTTTTATTTCCATTTTCATGATATATGTTCTTTTATCCCTTACTTTCAGTCTCTGTGTGCCTTCAATCTGAAGTCAGTCTCTTGTAGGCAGTGATGTAAAGGGTCTTATTTTCTATCTGTTTAGCCCCCTATGTCTTTTGATTGGAACATTGGAACATTTTAATTCATTTACAGATAAAGTAATTGTGACAAATATATAGTTTTTACTATTTTATTATTCATATGTTTTTTTTCTTCTTAAAGAAGTCCTTTCAACCTTTTTTTTTGTAATACAGGTTTTGGTAGTGATAAATCCTTTAGCTTTTTCTTGCTTGAGAAGCTCTTTATCTCTCCTTTGATTTTAAAAGATAGCTTTGCTGGGTAGAATAATCCTTATTGTAGGTTTTTGCTTTTTATCATTTTTGAATATTTTGTGCCAATCTCTTCTTGGCCTGCAAAAATTTCTGTTGAGAAACCATCTGACAGTCTTACAGGAGGTCCCTTGTAGGTAACTAATTGTTTTCCCTTGCTGCTCTTAAAATTGTCTTTGTATTTAAACTTTGCATTTTAATTATAAGGTTCCTTGATATGAAACATTTAGTTCAGTTTGTTTTTGGAACTCTCTGCTCTTCTTGGCTTGTTTATGTATTCCTTTGCCAGGTTAAGAAAGGTTCCCATCATTATTCTTCAAATAGGTTTTCAATTTCTTGCCATCTCTCTTCTCCTTGTACCCCTATGATATGAATGTTGGTATGCTTGATGTTATCCATAGGCCTCCTAAACTTACCTCATTTTTTTTTTGCTGTTTAATTGGGTGTTGTCTGCTACCTGATCTTACAAATCTCTGATTTGATCCTCCTACTTCATCTAATCTACTGTTGATTTCCCTCTAATGTATTCTTCATTTCAATTATTTTATTTTCATTTCTAACTTTTTAATGCTTTTTATCTTCATTTTTAATATTTTCTTTCTCTTTGTTCATAGGTCTCACTAAGATCATTGAGGCATCTTATAACTGGTGTTTTTGAATTCTGCTTCTGGTAGACTGCTCGTGTTCCTTTGTTTTATTTTTCCTGGAATTTTATTTTGGCTCTTTCATTCGAACATGTTTCTTTGTTTTCTCCTTTTGGCTGCCTCTGCGTGTTTGTTCATATGTATTATTTACAGCTTGTTATGTCCTCCTTGTCTTGGTAGAGTGACTTTATGTAGTCTGTGGGGGCACTAGTGGCACAGTCTCCCAGGCACCTGAGCCAGGTGTTTCAGGTGTGTCCCTTTTTGGTGTTGTGTGTGCCTTACCATCGCAACTGATCTTGCTTGTTATTTTTCATGTCAATGGGAGGGGGTTTTATATTAGGTGATTGTTTTTTTTGAGGACTGGTCATGACTACATTTTAAGGAGTTGTTGTGTAGGGACTGACTCCATGGAGCAGGATTTGCTTTAGTGAGGCTCTGGTGCCTGCCCAATCTGCCCTTTGTGTATTTTTTTTTTTTTTTGGAGGTGGTTGAGTGGTGTTTTGGTGTGGTCATGATGCTGGCCACGAGTCTGTTGGTTTGGGGCTTTTTCAGAGGAGATCTGGTGCAAGCCAAGGTCATCTGCTGCCTGTTGCCCTCCTGAGGCCAAATGGTATAAGCTATAATGTGAATTGCTGAAGGTTTCCACTTGTGCCATGTTTGGGAAACTGTTCTGAGAGAGGCTCCGCTGTGAACTGAGGCCAGCAACTACTAGTGCTGGGCTTGGGGGTTGTTTATCAAATGTTACGGGGCATGACAAGGCAAGATGATGCTTCCTTGGGGTTAGTGAACCTTGAGAGACCTTAAGAAAGTTTATAGCATGAGCCAAGATAGACTAATTGTATGGAAAAGCCACTGGAAGTAGCTTGGGTTGGCCCACAAAGTTAGGTCAATGGGATCTCCAGTTATCACACCAGGGTGGAGCAAATGGTGTTAGCCAGAGACTTCCCAAAACTTATTTTACTCAGATATGCATGTGCATGCTGGGTGAAGGGAGGCTCAACAAGGAATACTGTCTTCTTTTAGCACATCTGTTTGAGAGAAGTTTTTTCCTCTAGCTTTTGCCCTGAAGCCAGACAAATAATCTCTTTTCCCATATGTCCATGGCACCTTTTGAGCTGCTTCCCAGAGCTGGAGCTCAGAGCAAGTGAGTCTGTCAGCAAGCGTGTTTGCATGCAGGCCCTTTAAGGGAATGCTTTAGAGTCCAGCCACTCTCCATCTAGCTCAGCCACAGTCTCCATTGATTTTCAATAGCTAGAAATTGTGGGGACTTTCTCCTCAATACTGGAACCTGAACTAGAGAGCCTGGTCTGAGTCTGAGACTCCTTGCTTCTCAGGGCAGACATTTACAGACAAGAATACGCCTTTCGATTTTTAACTGCTACACATTGGTGTGGGACCATCTCGTTCGCAACTCTGCTCCTCCTTCCAGTCTTAATTTGGCTTTTTCTGTATATCCTTAGTTGTAGAATTTCAGCTAGACCTTAGGTGATACTCAATGATTGTTTTTCTGCAGTTTAGTTGTAATTAATAATGTGTTCGTGAGAAGAGTCGAGCAGAACATCTCCTACTTCTGCCATCTTAACTGGAACTTTGAATGTAGTAAAAAAAAAAAATTATATATATATATATATACATATATATATATATATATATATATATATATATATTATATTCCTGATGCAGCTCATCAAAAAGACAATCAATATTTTTCCAGTCTCTAAAAGCTAGAATATCATACTTTTCATCTTTTGTCACACACGCTATTCTATTTAATGGGAAGGAAAGCTATTGCTAATGACTTAAATTTCAAAAAAAATTAAATTTTGTTCCCGATTCACTAGGAAATATTGTAATTTTTCATGACAATTAGTAGTTTGGTTATGTGCAGGAAATAAATTTTCACAAGTCTTTAGTATTTTAAAATGAAAGTAAATTCTTATAAGGACCCCAGAAATCAAGATACTGGCTTCCATTAAGATTCCTCCAGGAAATAATTTCATTTTGAGTTATAATAGCAACTGTTTGATGTTTTCTAGAGTGTCTTTTTCATTTAAGACATAAACAATGCAATTAAGGCAGACATTTAAGTTTGAATAACAATATTCAAATCTGTAAATGCACTGCAAGAATTCTACTGTTTTGAAGTTGTAATTTGTGTCTTTAATGAAGTTTAACTTCATGTAGATTTACTACTTTCATTAGTGGCTATGTAGTACTATAAGGCTAATCATTTGGATTAATTTTCTGAGGGAAGTTTTATATATATTATATATGTTACATATATATATGTATATAATATATATGTATATATATAATCATAAAAAAACAGTTCTCTTTTAAAATTGTTATCATTGTTTCAAAGCTAGGACTTGTTCATTTTTGTAATATTGAAAAATTTTGTTTTTAACTTTGCCTAGGATGTTCAGTGTCTGAAGTGGATAATTCTTGTTTATTTAAGAGCTGATGTGATCTGATATCTGGATCCAAGGACAGCCACAGGAGTTTGTGTTTTGTATTGACTTTTAACAAAATCTGTGTTTTTCTGATGAAGAGAATGTATTGCGATACTCAAACTTCTTCACGTGAGAGAAATCGTTATTTATTCATTGTATACAGAAAAAAAATTCCAATATTCTACAATGTTACTTATCTCTACATCGCAGAGGCACATAATAACTACCATCTGTAGAATTTTTCCATTTTAATGATGGATAAACAGCACAATATCTGTTTCAAAAATACCATAAAGCTATGTCTTCAACGCCAAAACCATGGTTGAAAAGAGAAAGTAAATTTCTTTTTAAAATATCAAATTGACTGACTTTCATCATATTCATGACATATTCATGACATAGCTCATCCATTTTATTTTTAGGAGAAATAAACCAAAATGTGCAATGACTTTTCTTGATTTCTAATCACCGATAACATTCTGAACAAGATGCAAGCAAACTTCTCATGAATGGTGACATAGTCAATCATTCATATTATCTTTGTGTCAATCTTTCTTATTTTCTAAGCTTTCTTTGTGTGATTTCTTCTCAATAAATTATTCCAACCACAGTAGGTAAGGTCTCATTTGAAACTGAAGGCTACAAGTAAAGCAAGCAAAATCGCTTGTAGAGATTTCCAGAAATGAACAAATGAAGGGTTTTAAATAGATTAATTCCTCAAATCATCTTCAATACACCACTATCTCTACATCGACAATTAACATAGTTGTGAAAACAATATAATAATAGATCAATTTTGCTAATTTTTTATAAAATTAGTATGTGGATGTTTTACATTATATACATTTCCATAAATAAGAACTCAATGTTTTAAGGTGGCTAATTCAAACTGTTCCCCAAGGAATAAGTTGAGGCCTAGATATTAAAATTAAGTAGAAATTTTTGCAGTTAATTTTACAGATTTTTTAAAAATGTAAAAAAAAATGTCATTTATCTTTCTTCCCCATTTTTCTGGCTCAAATTCCTAAGCTGGGAATGAATTCTCCCTGGTTTTCCCTTCCCCAAGATCTAGTCCTAACCTATTTTCCACCACTGTCACTTAGTATTTGGCAACATAAATTCTTTGATCCAGTCTGATATTTTTCTCCTTAGTCATTGCCACTGTTCTCTATCTATTTCTTCACTTATACACATCTTACCCACCTTTCAAGGTCCAGCTCAAGCCTCTCCTTCTCTGTAAACATTTTACTAATCTTCTTAGCTCTTCCCTATTCCAGATGTGATCTATAGATTGACAAACCAACATCATTAGAGATCTTGTTAGAAATGTAGGATCCTGGTCCCCCATTCAGACATACTGAATCAGAATATGCATTTTTATAAATCCTCAGATTTAAATGTCAATTAACATTTAAGGCCTCTTCTCCAGTCCATAGTGATTTCTAATTTATTTTTGATTTTCACAGTAGTTATTGTCTATATAGATACTTGATATTTCCACCAAATCAAAATAGTTAATTTTTCATAGGCATGCCTTGTCTTCTCATTTAGAATTAATGCTTCTTAAAAGCAGCCATAAGGTCTTGTCTCTCTTAATAACCCTGATGGAACCAACTGCTTTATTTCCCATGCTGTGTTTTGATTCCTGTATCAACTTGCATGAACTTCTAGTGTGTGAGGTTGTTTTCCCTTCAGATGAGATAAATACATTCTACTGCCTAGCTCAATACTTAATACATAGTAAGTAGCCAAATAAGTATTTGCTGAGTGTATAAATTATTGAAATTAATTTTTGACAATACAAACCTGGTCTTTAATTTTGATTCAGTGGTGCCTCTTCCCAGTCATGTTCTTGGAAGAACAGTGCATAATGAGAATATTAACACAGTTTTAAGCCTATAAGACTTATGGGGACATTTATTTGAATTCTAATTAAGCCATTAAAATATTACTGATCATGTTCTTTGAATAGCTTTTTAACCTTCAGGGTCATTGAGCTTAGCAGCAATCTTTCACCCTTCTCCATAAGTCAATATACTGAAATTTGTTCAGTTGCTAACTCTGGGTCTCACTAAAACATGGTGGTTAAGAAGAGGAATTTTGGCAATAGTCTGCCAGGATTTTCTTTCTGGACCAAACACTTTTTACCTTTGTAACCTTACATATGTTGCTTTCCATTTTTGTTCTTCAGTTTTTGTGTCTAAATGGTGAGGATAATTATATTCTTTACTTCATAAAGTTTATGTAAAGATTAAATTAGCTAATACATGTAAAGCATCCAGCAGAATGCCTGGTGCATATTAAGTCCTACAGAAATAGTAACTCCTATTATTAAGAAAACATATACCTAGGAAATCTGCATTCCTGAAATGCTAGTCTAGAGTTTCAACTGTTTATTATATAGTAGTTGAGAAAAACTTTAGAAAAGTTTTTATTCCGTCATCTTTTTTCTGATTCAGTATTTAATTTGTGTTTGCTGATAGGGATGACTTCCAGCCCTATATAACTCTGATACACGCTATAAGAATATACACTTCTATTTGTGTTTCTATTTTCCAGTCCTTAGGTACAGGTGTAATACTAAAATGAGTGCTAATCCATCCCAGAAAAGACAGAAGACTAATTTTCCCAGTTAAGTTGCAACTGACTCAGTAAATTCAGATGACCTTCCAACAAAGAGTTGAGTAAATAAATGAAATTTGGTTATGTCCAGAATGCTTAAGACCTTGATCTCTGCCATACCACTAAATGAAACAAATAACAAAGCCTAGATTCTTTTTCAAATGATGTAAATGATATTGAGATAACATCATAATAGTAAATAATGAGCCTTTACAATTGGACATATAAATAACGCATTGCCAGTCAGTGAACATATGCATTACATCTTGGCAAGTTAAATATTATCTAAAATCCTCTTGGGGATTTACAAAAGCAATGCCTTTTATCACAATCGAGTGATTTTTAGTATACTGTTGATTATGTAATAGTATTGCTGTCTAAAAGTGTAAAATAGTTGCATATTCAGTTAATCAAAGAGTACAATTGATTCTTTATCATTTTGTATTGAAAGCTAGAAACACTGGAGCTTCTCACTGTTAAGCAGTAGCCTGGGGTTTTGCAAGCTTAGAGTGAGTTTAATTAAAGTCAAGGGAGAAAACCAATTAATCACTGAGAAGCTCAGACATCACTATGCAATCTAAAGACAAAAATACCATTTAGAATAAGATGATGCCATGATCTCATTATAAATGGCACTGTCTAGTTCAGCTATTCTGTGGCCCAGGTGTTCTGAGCAGTTTGAAGAGCAGCTAGCTTATGAGCTTTCGATTCAAAACTACATTGAATAATTTCCATCTGCTTTAAATCTCCTCTGATAGGAAGTGCTTAGAAAGAAGATTGCATAAATATAAAGGTGACTGTACTTTAAGTCCTAGAATATACTTATATTAAAATGTGTGTCTCCAAAGAGCATTTAGATTTAAATTGTATTTTAGTAGGTTTGGAAAGCAGAGGGCTAACATTTTCCATCACTGCTACATACAAAAGTGACACAAATAAATTGGATATAGGTATCCAACTTCATGTAATGGAGAAGTTTATATCTTATTTATATTTTACTGACTTTTGATGCAGGGTCATTACAGTTTCGTATCTCTATTGTTCAGTACCACTCACTGGGAACACGGTAGAGCAGAACAATGTGCTGATATACCACTTACCAGTCAATCGTGAAACCAGAGAAGGAAGCAACTACAACCGTTATTTCAAATGCAGTCCTGGGAAGCTGTGAGGAATGGGAAGGACTAAGCAGTCAATGGCAACCAAGAATTGAAAGCTGATAAAATGTGATTTACGGGGATTTATTTTCTTATGTTCAACTCAGATTCTTGAAAGTATTAATTGCAATTTAGAACAAGAATATGGAGAGTGCATTAGAGAAAGTCAAGATTATTGCTCTAATTGGTGACAAGCCAATTAGCTGTCTGGGTAACGTAGTAAGTACAACAGTGTGGAACACTTTGCACTTTGGTATGACCCCTGATGAAGGCTTCAAGCTAGTGAAGTCAGTTTATTTCACCCATGAGAAGTCTTATGGATGTTCATTTAGCAGTATCTAGTGGATTTTTATGTAGACTGCTTAGGAAAAACACATCCAAGTGCTTTACAATCAAGCACCATTATTTTAATAGCCTTTTTTTAATTCTTAGATTAATATGTGATAAATCTTAACAGTGGAGAAAATTCTCTATGATTACTGTTTAGTACAAATAGAAGTTGTTCCATGTTTCTAAATGTTAACATATCCCATTCATGATTTTAACTAATCCTGCAACGTCTGGTGACATCTAAAAATAATTTTGCAAGTGACTATCACAACTCAAATATACTTGCAAGGCTAACTGATAACCCATTTTCAGTTTCTGAAAAAGAAGGCTTTAAAATTATTAATAATTCTTAGGTCAAATAGTGTGATATAGAGGAAAACAATAGGTGTGGGTCAGGATTCTATTCTGCCTCCAGTTTGATGTATAGATTGGATTAGTTTCTTTACCTCAGTTTTCCACCCGTATAAATCAGAAAGATGGACAAAATAATTTTTGAACTACATTTTAGTTCTAAGTATTCAGAAATTCTATTAATCAAAGTTAGTTTCTCATAAAGCTACAATAGGGATATTAACAAAATGCTTGAAAAATGACCAGCAAACATCCAGAGAGACCAGGATCGGGATGATTGAAGTTAGTTTTATCCTGTTTATATTGCAGTGGAAAATTCATTACAAGTTTACCATTATCCTATTATTTGTTTGTAAACATGACACATATTGATAGTTAGCCAAATGATTCAGGCATTACTTTCTGTGTAGCTTTCTAAAAGTAACTACCACCCACATCCAATGTGTCACCAAGCTCCAGTGATCCTCCAGTTCCTTTGACTATTTTGCTTTGCCTTTCCCATCCACATACCTCAGGGACTGAGTTAAATTCTTAGTTACTATTAGCAAAATACACATGTATAAGAATTAGTTATTTTCAGCTACTGATCCTAAACTCAAATAATCTGAATTCATGTTGAAGAACAGAAAAAGAATATCAGCCGGCAGTGGCCAGCAGAATTACTCAGTACCAGCTAACATACTAGACATGAGTAGTGACTATGATAGACTGACACTGACCTAGGTTTGTTCAGCTGTAGTACTTAGACAGAAAACTGCCAATACAAAATATTTTCATAGGGCTTCCATTTATATCAAGCCAGTTAAGAAACTGAGACCACTAACTCTACACTGCTTTCTGCAAGTACATAGAAAACTTACATCGCATCATAAATCACAAAAATTCAGAGTTTAACAAAATACAAAACCTACATTACCAGAATGCATTTGATTTTAATAAAGTCCTTACACAAAGAAAAGCAAACATTATTATGGACATAAACAAAGAGTCAGGAAAGAAACATAACTTCAAAGCACAAGGTAGCAGAAAGTGCATATAAATTTAAGAGTCCTAGGGTGCTGTTCCAAGATTTGCAGTTTAGGACACTTGCTTGATGCTTAGCTCTATCACAGACTCTGTATAACCTAAAAAGGTCATTTAGCTTTTCAATTCTTAGGAATACTGACCTAGATGGCTTTATAATTATGAAGAAATGACTGCACTATGTATCTTTATTTACAATTTACTATGTGCCATTGGGTGAATATCTGAGAAACAGCATTACATTACTAAGGCCCTAAAGAAAATATATATACCTGGTGGATTTGATGAACAACAGTAGATCAGTGCAACTGGAACAGAGTGAGAGAAGGAGTGGAAGGAGATGAGGTCAGGGAGGTAAGGAGGAAAGAGTTCATATATAGAGCCATCACAAGGACTGAATTTTATTCCAAGGTGAGTGAAGAGCCATTATTAGGACTAACATGATACAGCTTTTGAAAATATCACTAGCTTTTATGTAAAAATAGACTGTAATAGAAAAAAGAGTAGGAAATAGAAGCCAAGTAGGACAATATTTTAGTTATTCAGGTGAGAGGTGATGATGGCTTGGACTGTAAAAGCAAAAGTAGAGATAGTAAGAAGTGGTCAGATTTTAATATATTGTGAAGATAGACCCATGTGAAAGATTGAATGTAGGGAAAAAATAAGTCCATGTGAGTTGGGTCCTAAGCCACTAGAAGAATAGCATTTCTATTTTCTAAAACAGGAATGACTATGGGAGGAGTTGGTTGGAATTTATTTTGGAAATATTGGGTTTTGAAATGCCTTTTAGATATCTAGTAGAGGTGTAAGTAAGCAGTTGTATGAATATCTGTACAGAAACAAGTACAGAAGTCTGAAGAAAGTATTGATAGAAGCACTACTTTGGAAGTTGGCAACACATAGATGGCATTTAAATCCTTTAGAAGAAAGGAGACAGCCTAAGAAACAAGTATAAGTAGAGAAGAAAGAAGTACAACACAAAGTCTTAGGGTACTCTAGCATTAGGAAGTTAGGGAGAAGAGGAGGAACTAGCAACAGATACTGAGGAGTACCCAGTGGCATAGGGGGAAAACCAGGAAAGTGTAACTTAAAATCCAAATGCAGAAAATCTATTAATTATGTCAGATGATGCTGGTCAGGGTTTCTCAGACTTATACTATTGACATTTGGAGCCATAGAATTTTTTGGTGGTTAGGGGGTCAAGGGAGGTCTTGTTTATTGTAGGAGGTTTAGCAGCATCCCTGGGCTCTACTTGCTATATGCCAGTTGGAATTTGGAGACATTTAATACCTGGAGTGCAAAATTGCCTCTGAGAATCACTGTGTTAGATCAAGTAAACTGGGGACTGAGAATTGACTGCTGAATCTAATGACATGAAGGTCATTTATGACCTTGAGTACTTTCAGGGAAGAAACAGGGGGTGAAAAAATAAAACACAGGTGTTTAAGAGAGAAAGGAAAGAGAGAAATTGGAAACAGCAATGTATAAATGACCTTTTAAGAAGTTTTACTGAAAAAAGGAGCAAATAAGTGGAACATTAATTAATGGAAAGATAAGGACTAAAGTGTTGCTTTTTTTTAAGATGGAAGAAATCATAGCATGCTTGTATGCTGATGAACTAATTTAGGAGAAAAGGAAACATAAATGATATAGAAAATAACTGTTGAAGGGATCCCCTTGAATAGTAGATAGGGCATGGGTTCTGGTACATAAGAGGAAGGAGAGGCTTTAGATGATACCATGAATATTTCATCTGTGGAAGCAAGTGGGAAGGCAAGTAATATGTTTGCAGAGAATGGTAAGATGGTAGATATAGTTTTGATGGGATCTGTGGAAAGTCTCAATGGTGAAGAAGAAAAAGCCAGCAGCTTTGATGAGAATGGAGAGCTCTTAGAAGTTGAGAGTTTGAATATAAGAAAAAAGTATGATATGTTTATCTAAGAGAGTGGGACAATTAAAATTAAAGTGGTAAGTTTATTATTGATTAGCAGGCATCATAAAGTGTGTACTTGAGATTCACGATCATGAATTTAAAGTGAATTAGTTAGGGTTGGGTTCCAGTCAAGATGACAGAGTAGGCAAATGCTGTGCTGGCCTGCTCTCACAACCACCTCAAAATTATAGCTAACCTACAGAACAACCATCAATGGGAATCTCCTGAAACCAAGCTGAATAGAAGTCATGTAACTAAGGATATACAGAAGAAGCTATGTTGAGATTGGTAGGGTAGAGACACAAAACAGCCTGGACCCACACCCATGTGTGGTGGTTGAGAATCCAGAGAGATATCTCAGCTGTGACTATGGAGGCCACCCTGGAGGAATGAGTGGTCCCAGGCCTACCCAGTATCCCCAGACCAAAACATTAGTGCCAGGAAGAGAAATCCCCACAACTTCTGGCTGTGAAAACCAGCAGAATTTGTAGCTGAGTAAAACAGAAAGCTACAGAAATCCCAGGCTTTCCTCTTAAGGGGCCTGCACATGAATTAACTCCCTGATGGACTCACTTACTCTGAAATTCAGTGCTAGAGCAGTAGCTCAAAAGGTGCCAGGGACATACGATGCGCACCTGAATTGTGTGGCTTCAGGGCGAGAGCTGGAGGAGCAGTTTTCTTCTAGGCAGAAGTGAGGGCAGAGACCACTATTCCTTAGTTGGGCCCTCCCTCTTCCCAGCTAGCAGATGCAGATGGCTGCCATATCTGAGTATCCATCAACCTGGATAAAAATTTCATTCTGCCCTGGGGATTCTCTGAGATCCTGCCCCACCCAACTTGCAGGCACACTTAAGCTGCTTCCAGTGGATTTTCCATACAAATATCCTGTCTTGGCTCATGCCGTGGACTTTCCTAAAATCCCTCAAAGGTTCACAAAATCTTAATGAGCAGCATCTGGCCTCTGCGTGCCATGTACAACTTGCTGAGCAGCTGCAAGCCCGGCACTAGTGACAGCCAGTCATGGTTCACAGCTTGACCTCTCTCAGGAACCTCCAAGCACAGTGTGAATGGAAGACAACTGAGGGCCATTTTGTGGCTCGTGCCAGGTGGCCCTAGACAGGGCACAGAAGGTGGCTGAACTTAGCCTGATACTGGGCCCCTCCCAGGAGGACCCAGGGCTGACACATCTAGTGGCCAGTTCAGAAAGAGGTAGAACATCACTTTGCTGCCTTTGCAAATGTTACATCCAAAGGACAGACTTAGTAGGCACCAGAGCCCTGCTAAAGCAAATCCTGCTTCATAGAGTTAGCCTCTGAACAGCAGCTCTTCCACTGTAGTCACAGACAGTTCTCACAATCAATCAGCCTGAGGGTCAATCCTTCCCACTGATGGGCAAATAGAAACCAAGTTTCAACTATAGCAGGAGGGCACACACAACCTACACAAGGGGAAAACACTGAAGCATCCAGCTCAAGTGACCAGAGCGACTGTGCCACTGGGCTCCATAGGACAGCTACATAAGACTGCTCTACTAAGACCTGGAGACATAGCAGATTTACCTAATATGTAGAAACAAGCACAGGGAGGCAGCCAAAATGGGGAGAAAATGATATGTGTGCCCATTAAAAGAACAAAACAAAGCTCCAGAAAAAGAACTCAACAAAATGGAGACAAGGTATCTACCAGTTCAAGAGTTCAAAACACTTGTTATAAGGATGTTCAATGAATTTAGGGAAAAACTAGATGAACTCAAGGAGAACTTTAACAAAGAGATAGAAAACATAAAAATAGAGATTAAAAAAAACATAAAAAAGAACCAGTCAGAAATAAAGAATACAATAACTGAAATGAAGACTACATTACAGAGAATTGATAGAATTGATAGATTAGATGAAACAAAAGACTGAATCAGTGAATGGGAAAATAATGTAGAAGAAAACACTGAATTAGAATAGCAACAAGAAGAAAGAATACAAAAAAAAATGAGAATTTTTAAGAGGCCTCTGAGATAACATTAAGTATACCAACATTCACATCATATAGCTACCAGAAGAGAGACATCAAGGAATTGAAAGCCTTTTCAGAAATAATGACAGAAAATTTCCCTAACCTGGCAAAGGAAATAGACATACAAGTCCAGGAAACACAGAGTCCAAAACTAGATGAACCCAAAGAGGCTCACACCAAGACACATTATAATGAAAATACCAAAGGTTAAAGATAAGGAGAGAATCTTAAAAGCAGAAAGAGAAAAGCATCTAGTTACTTACAATGGAGCTCTCATAAGACTGACTTTCAATTTATCAATAGAAAATTTGCAAGCCAGAAAGGATTAGAACAAAATATTAAAAGTGATGCAAATTAATGACCTACAACCAAGATTACTCTACACAGCAAAGCTATCATTCAGAATTGGAGAACAGATAAAGAGCTTCCCAGATAAGAAAAAGCTAAAGGAGTTTATTACTACCAAAACAGTATTACAAGAAATATTAAAGGAATTTCTTTAAAAAGAAAGAAAGAAATATATATATATATATATATATATATATATATCAAAAATATGAATGATAAAATGGCAGTAACTATGTATCCAGCAATAATTATGTTAAATGTAAATGAATTAAATATTTGATTAAAAAACATAGGGTGGCTGGATTGGTAAAACAAAATCCTTACATATGCTACCTACAAGAGACTCACTTCAGATCAAAAGACACACACAGACTGAAAGTAAAGGCATAGAAAAGATGGTTCATGAAAATGTAAACAAACAAAAAGCTTAGGTAGCAATACTTATACCAGACAAAATAGATTTTTACAACAAATTCTATAACAAGAGACAAAAAGAACCCAGTAATCTCACTTCTGGTTTTTATCTGAAGAAATGGAAAGCACTACTTTGTAGGGACATGTGCACTCATTTGTTCACTGCAGCATTATTTATAATAGCCAAGATATGGAGGCAACCTGGATGTCTATCAGTAGATGAATCAATAAAGAAGAGATGGCATGCATATATATATATACATATATATAATATACATATATATATATATATAATTATATATATATATATATATTATATGTATATATATATACACACACATACACAATGGAATACATCTCAGCCATAAAAATAATGAAATCTTTCCATCTGCAATAACATTGATGAACCTAAAGAGTATTGTACTGAGTGGAGCAAACTAGACAGAGAAAGACAAATGCCATGTGATTTTACTTATATGTAGACTCTAGAAAAAATAATTGAACAAAAAAAACAGAAATAAGCTCATAGATACAGAGAACATTTTGATGATTACTGGATTGGAGGGGAAGGGTTAAGGAGTAGGGGATTAAGAGGTACAAATTGGTAGTTAGAAAATAGTCTTAGGGATATAGAGTATAGCCTGGGGAATGTAGTCAGTAGTGTTGTAATAACTATGTATAGTGTCAGATGGGTACTTGATTTATTGGAGTAATCATTTTGTAAGTTTTATAAATAGTCAATCACTGTGTTGTACACCTGAAATTAATATAATATTTTATGTCAACTATAAATGAAAAAAAATAAAAATATAAATTAAAAAAAACATAATCATTGCTAGGAACAATTTTTTAAAAAAATTAGCAAGTTAGTGTGATTGAGTATTTTTGTTTAGTCAAGTTCAGCTGCAAAAGTGCTGATGCAGAGTAGAAAGAGAGTTGGCTTATTAGTCTGCTCAGGCTACTATCACAAAATACCACAGCTTGGTGGCTTAAACAAAAGAGATTTATTTTCTCACAAGTCTGAAGTCTGTAAGTTCCAACTCAAGGTCCAACAGGGTTCAGTTTCTGGTAAGAAGTCTTTTCCTGATTATGGATATTGACTTTGTCCTCACATATCCTTTCTTATAAATTTATATGGAGAGTGAGAGAGTGCTCTTTCTTCTTCTTATAAGGCCACCAGTCCTATTGGATTAGGGCCTCATCCTTATGACATCATTTAACCTTAATTAATTCCTGAATACCCTGTTTTCAAATACAGTCACATTGAGGGTTACATTTTTAATATATGAATGGGGGGCACAATTCAGTGCATAGCAGTTAGATTTAGTATGAGTCGCACATTTACCAAAAGAAAAAGAGAGTGTGAGAGAGGGAAAGTAGTATTACTCTACACTATATGCAGGTTAATGATTATATTATATTAATTGATCATAGATTTAAGATGGATAAGGGAGAGAGAAGTTTAAAGTAGTGAGGAACAAAAAATAGAAAGTAAAATCAATGAATTGGAAGTCTTAGTTCAAAGATTTTTACAATTAAGGAGTTTTAGGGCATAACGAAAAAGAATAGAAGGTGTTGGTTGGAGACTAGGAAGTTGAAACTGAAATTTAGGGATATGGAAGTTATTGGCAATGTCAAATTCTGAATTATGGTCTTGCAGTAGATACTATAATGTGATGCCCAACCTTCTTTTCAGAACAAGGACAGTTACTTTTTTCAGCTTCTGTGAGTATTGCCTGCTGAGAGCTCAAACAGTTGAGTACCTTCCTGGGCATTGTCCTCCAATGAAGACAGCTACTATGGCCAAGGTTATGCCCTTTACCTGGGGGCAGCCCATATTCAATGATTGTTCAATTTAAAACTATGAGGGGCCAACTTAACTCTGTTACTGGAACTCCAATGTTTTTATTTTTTCCTTGAGTCCACCTGCCTGCACACACTGGCTCAAAGAAATGCCCAAGCAGGAGTTTGAAGTATAGAAAGAAAAAAAATAGTTTAATATTGGATTGGTCAATTTGGAGGCAAGAAGCTAATGCTCAAAACCTGACTCCCTGATGACATATAGGTTACAGATTATATAGGACAAAACCACAAGAAATTGTGAGTTAGGGGTTTCTGGGTTATGCTGGGAACTTGTTGGTCGGAGGTGAGGTAAGGATAATAAATTTCTTCAGATCTTGAGGGCAGTTCTGAGGCCTATTTTGGTGTGCCCCTGTCTGGTCTCATTGGGACGTACCCAGGAGGTCATTCCAATTTAAGACTTAGGAGCTGGAACATAACTTAGGTCAAAATGTTATCTTTAGCTTGCCAGAGGTCTGGACCTTGTGATCATTGTTCAGGTCTCGGCTGCTATCTTCTGCTGCTTGCTGCTTCTGGGATTGTTGATTATGTAGGGGAAAGGCTAGGTCTCTCTCTCTCTCTCTCTCTCTCTCTCTCTCTCTCTCTCTCTCTGTGTATGTGTGTATACTTTCTTTTCAGAAAAAAGTCATTTTTTCAGTTTCTCTCTCTCTCTCTCTCTCTCTCTCTCTCTCTCTCTCTATATATATATAATTATATATATATATATATATATATATATATATATACCATATAACCTCTCATGTCTGCCAAATCAGCTCCCCTCATGGCCATAAAATTAATACTTAGAGTCATGCAATACAAGGATATGAAGAACCTAGCTAACATGTACCAGGATGTGATACAACATGTATGAGACTATATCCTGAAGGCACTGGATCAAGGGAGAGTGTGGGCACATATTTTAATTCTCAATTAGATAAAAGGGTATTTATCAATATCAATGCACTCTCTTATAATATAATTTAAACACTCCCAGCCAGGATCTAGAATGATGGTGTTGATATGCTGCTAGGATGGCACTTGGACGTTTGGATAAAGTGATAGTCCAAAAAAAGTGAAGTAAAAATTTTAGAATTGCCATGCAAAATGATGGAAGGTGGGATCAAAATGCTTAATGAAATGGGCATGCTAGAGAGGATCTATTCTGTATGACCAGAAAGTGCACCAGCCATCTACATTCCTCTAGTAATGCCTGGAGGATACTCCATTTAGAAAAGTGATGAGAAATGTGTTGGTGAGACAAGCACTACCATCACTGAGAAGTACAATGGAGGCCATCCTCCGTGAGAAAGGGCTGGTCATAAGAGATACTGACATAGAACTGAGTTCCTTAAAAAATAATAGTGGATTAAGAATTATTTTAGGATTAAAATAATAGAGTTGTGCTTAACCATCAGAAACAAAGTGGTCACAATTATCAAGACGAGGGCTGGAGTGGTAGACAGCAGGCCTGACCCATAGAGCCCTAAGAAGATGGTTAATGGAGCACAGTGTTCTGCAGCAGGTGATTCTTTTCACAATTCTCTTATGTTGGGTTTTCTAGAAGCAGAGGCCAGAATTCTTGTCTAAGTGCTGTATGAAGGAAGACCCTCTGGAGGGGTCTATAGAAAAGTAAGAGAATTAGGCTAGGGCAAGGAAAGTTGCTGAGAACAAAAAATAGCTTCCAACAGATATATATTGGGTTCTGACCCTATGCTTCCCATAGGAAGCATGAACTGAGCAGTGTTTAAGAGCAGGCTTGTAGGAGCAGATTGTACACATTTTATCCCAACTCTGCTTTTAGTAATGTCAGATTGGTAGATTGACATCAGCTGTAGTGAAATAATTTACACTACAGAAATCAGCAAATACTACATATCAAGGCCTTTTTTCCCCCTAAGTCAGTTTACCAGAACACCAGTGCATGAAACTCACCATAAAGTAAATCTTGCTTTCAGGAGATCCCTGAGTCAATTGGTCAGTCAACCATTGGCTGCATGCTGCCACCTGGGTTGGTGGAGCATAACCTCTTGGATGAGAAGATTTCTGTCATGGGGCAATTTTTCAGAGAAGCATGCCACTGTGAGAAGTTCGCAACCAATACAACAACTAGAGGATGGCAAAAGAGATTATGGTGGGCAATTAATGTTTTCTTCTGCCATTTTCTTCCATTTTCCAGGAGAGGCAAGAGGACCAAGCTCACAAAAGTCCTTCAAATAAAGACAGAAAAAGTTACATACACAGTGGTGGAAGAAATTTTATGAAGTTCAGGTATCTCTTCCCAAGAAGACAAGAAGGTGAGAACACAACGAGCAAGTTTAACATAGGTGGTACCTCTCTGGCATCACTTCGAATCCTCACAGCTTCACATCTTATTGCAGCCCTGACCAGAGTGGCCATTTCATATGGGAACAGGTGCTTCAGTTCATCACAATGTAGAATGACAATGCCTTGTCTTGGGCCAGCACCTTGTGTCTTGGGCTTCCTACCCAGAGCTTCTCTGAAGCTGAAGCCTGAGATACCAGTTGAAATCTTTTCACAGTAAAGCTCAAACTATTCAGTTGTGTGGGATAATTAAAGCTCTGTAGGTCAACTCTTGGCTCATGAGAGATAAATATTTATTCTCTTTTTCCCTAAGTAGATGATTCTGAGACACACTTTAGAAGACTTCTCAGAAATGTCTTCAAGATCAAGCACCCACCCTCTGATGGGTAATACATTGTTGAATTTTCAAAAAAAATATTTCCAACATGCAAACTGCAAGGTAATTGTTATTTTATTCAAGCAGTTGCAATGGAGAAACAAAGGAAATATCTTCTTTAATGTGGGGGATGATAGGGATTTTACAGAGAAAAGAGACAAGCAGGATAATGCAGTTGAATAATTAGTGCTCTGATTTATTCATGCAGGCATTACAATCTTGCCAAAAATGTTGCTTTTCTTTGTGATGTGCTCATTTCAGGCCATTAAGTCCTGGTCTAAGAATTTTTTTATTAAAATAAGGGATTTAAAGGGAATGAGTTTCTTGGTCCCAGAGAGCAAAGAAGTCCATGAATGCTCAGAGCAGAGAATTTTTCAGTTCTCCATATCACATTACATGAGCTATCCCTCCTTGTTTCCCTCTGTCATTCACTCCTGCCCTCTGAGATCCGACTACTCATCATTAGCTCTTTTATTTTATTTCATTATTAGTGTCAAGTATACATTACATTGGTTAGATATTTATATGGTTTATAAAATGATTACCCTAATTGCTCCTTCTCTTCTCTGGTTTTCCATGCAACCAGTACATTAATGTCAACTGCTTTTCCTATGCCATGCTCCCCATCCCTGTGATCATCTATTAACTACTAATTTGTACTTCTTTAACCCTCCACCTCATTCATCCAGTCCTCCAACTCCCTCTCCTCTGTCCATCACCAGATTGTCTATATTTGTGAATCTGTTTTGATTAGTTTGTTATTTCTCTTCCTCAGATTCTACATATAAATGTAATCATATGGTATTTATCTTTTGCTGTCTGACTTATGTCACTCAACATAGTAACCTCTAGGTCCATCCAGGTCATTGCAAATGGTAGGATTTCATTTTTTAATGACTGAGCGATATTCCATTGTATATATGAACCATAACTTCTTTATCCAATCGTGTGTAGATGGGCATTTAGGTTGCTTCCATATCTTATCTCTGTCTCAGCCTCTGCTTTTATGGAAAACTCATGCTAAGAGAAGGGATGATAGTAACCTATATATTTAAAGGGCCCAGATACCTCAGTGTTATATTCTTCATCAAACAGCCTGTATGGCCAATAAAGACAATTACAATTTAATTCCTCTTTTATTGTATAAATATTCCAAATTAATTAATTTGCCATCAGGGTTAAAATAGATCATAACTTGATGAACTGCATTAAAATGAAAACTGTCATTCATGAAACTACTTCTCTATAGCATGAGTTGTTTTAATATAATAGAGATGATTCTTTCATTTTTGCCTGCTTTTATAGAGGTTGTGTGTATGAATTTAATTTTGTAAATTCTTTGAACTTCTCAACTGAAAAGAGGAAGATATAAAATATTTTATTACTATTGTAATGAATTAAAAAAAAAACTAAACTAAACTAAACAAATTAAAACAAACAAACCCTCTCAAATACCACCAGCTAAGAATATCTAACAGCAAAAAGATATCTGTTGCCTCTTGGTGTTGAAGTATATATTTCCCTTTTCTTATTAATTTCTTATTTAGTTGGTTGGTTGATGTGGGGTATGGAATATAGAAGACATTGAAAGAAATTCTACACCAATAATTAAAAAAAATGTCTTTTAAAAATATTTTGATGATAAAGATTAATTTGCTTTTTCACTTCATCACCTAGGAGTTATCATTTCAATCAAATTGTGTTAGAATAATGTTCCATTTGGCAGTATGTAAAACAAGCATAGGGCAAATGCTCAACAAACATTTGCTGGAAGTATGAGGAGGAGATGGATTCAGAGAATGAGTTTAGGACTTCACATAGTGTAGAAAAAAAATTTCTTACTGTTGCTGATCTTAAGTATGAATAAAAACTGGTGGTGGTAATGGTCAAAACAGCAGCACAATTAGCAAATATTCTTAAATCAAATCTACAGCTGTCAGAAGCCTTTTTCAATAAAAAATGCCATTTATGTCATTTTCAATGTTCACTTTATTTTTATTTTTTCCTTTACAATCTTTTTAACTATTGCTAATTATTTAAGGAATGAGACAGGGCTTACGATTGTTTCTGTAACGTTGGCAATATTAATTTTCCTGCCAAGGAAACTAAGTATCTTTTCTGTAATTAATGGTGTTTACTTTTTAATCTAAGTGGAATTTTTTCTTTTATTAGTTCATTTGATTTTTTTTTTTTCAATTAGAATAGTGATATTCGCCAGCAGAGGTATAGGTTTCTGAGTCAGGTCAATGGAAGCTGTTTTGTTTTGTTTTGTTTTGTTTTGTTTCTTCTTGTCACTATGTAGTGTAATTCACAGCCTCCAGGGTCAGACAGAACTGAGCTCCAAATCTGACTCTCCATTTCCCTGTGAATTATTTTGACCAAATGACCTTTCTATGCCTCAGTTTTCTCATCCATGAACTAGAATCATATTGACACCCTCCTCACGGAATTGCCCTGAGAGTGAAGCACTAATCAGCTTCTGACTTAAAAACATAGTAGCTATTTTGATTAATGTATAATACAGCCTCATGCTTTTTCAATGGACAAATAATTCTACAGCCATTTCTTTACATTTTCTATACTGAACAGTAGGATGTTATGCTGTTATATTTTGATGTATACAAATTTATATTTGTTACATTTTCTCTTTAAATAAAGCAGTACATATTATCAAAAGTTGGCTATTAAAAGGAAGACACAAATTGTTACATTATTGTATCACATTAGCAGTTTTTCCCAGTTTTATTGAGATAAATTTGGCATACAGCACTGTGTAAGTTTAGGGTGTACAGCATAATAATTTGACTTCTATATATTGTGAAATGGTTACCATCAGTTTAGTTAATATCCTCCATCTTATATATTTTACAAAAAAATAAAAAGTAAATAATAATAATATTTTCCCTTGTGATGAGAACACTTAGGATTTCCTCTCTTAACAATTTTCACATACATTGTACAATATGCTGTTATTTTCAGGTAAAGTTTAGCATTGATTTGTATTGTTTTAACAATTATGAAACATTTACATGAGCCAGGCACTGGGGCCTAGAGCAAGGAAATTACAAATGAGCTACAAAATTATATACAACTCAATGACTATGTAATGAATTACTGAATGAAATAGTTTGTTTTTATTTCTAAATGTTTGTTTCTAATTACTGAATGTAGATGTCACATATATCTATTCTTATTTATTTTGAAAATTACTGAAATCTAGTGAAGAACAAAAATGAAAATGAAAATACCTCTAGTCCACCTGCCTCATATAATCCATATACACATACACACATATTCACAGGCAGTATAAATAAATATAAATAATATATATATATTTGGTGTGTATCTTTTCAGTCTTTTCTACTTTTTGAGTATATTCAATATTTATTTTTGTTAATTGAGAGTGTATCATGCATATTCTTTTATAAACTGCTATTTTCATGTGAAACATATAGTGAATAGTTCTCTTTGATCTAAAATACTCTTCTACAACATGATTTTTAACACTACGTACTAGAACACATTAGACACATATCATTCATTTATTTTTACAATCCTATATCTGGTAACACATTTTTATTGCTTTTTAATATTTATTAATTATAAATAATGTGGTGACAAACTTTGACACCATCACATCCCATTTCATTTTCAGCAAATGAGTTCACAGAGAAAATAGCAGCCTTCAAAAAAGAATGTCCTTATAATCTGTCATCAGCTCTATGATTTATCTGTATCCCCCACCCATTATTTTCTTTTTACTAAGTGTTCTAGAGTCCATTAGGTAGCTAGTCAAACAGGGGAATAAAGGGATAGGGCCCTGCCTGGAGACTGCCCAAAGAACACCCCAATTGTAGTTGAATTCTGGTACGCACATTCACACTAGGCAGTTACTTGCCTAGTGTCAATCAAGGTGTCAATCAAATGACTTCACTTGCCAGTCACTAGGAATGTCTTTAGGAACACTCCATCACAGCCCTAAATACAACACAGACCTCCTTCTCCCCAGGGTTACAAGCTCTCCATCTTCCAGGCTGTGACTCGTACACCATTTAGGGTACCTAATCTCATTTCCACGTGGCTAGACAGTTCTAGGCTTGACCTGTCTTCTATCTCATAAGGCACTTTTTTTTTAATACCTACAGCACCTGGTATTCCTAGGTGTTCTCCATCCAAGTACTAACCAGGCCCGACCCTGCTTTAGCTTCTGAGATTGGACGAGATCAGGATGTTCAGGGCGGAATGACAGTAGACTATAATGTGCTTTTTAATAAACAACTATTTCTCATATTCACTGAGTTGGAATTCATTTCTCCGACAGTGAAAAGGACCTAGAGGGGTGTGTGTTACTGGAACTCTGATGGCTCCAAATGTAACAAGTCTACTTTCTTCTGCATTTTCACAGAACTTGTTCTTTGATTATTTCTCCTGTGCCCATTTGAACTTTTCTTCTTTCTCTCTAGGTCCTTACTATGGACATTTCATCATACTTAAATCTTTACTGTCTTAAAAACAAAATTAAAACTCATTCACTAATCTCATGTCTTTATTAACCTAATGTCTATCCCAGTTACTCCCTCTTCTTCAATTTCTTAGCCAAATTTTTAAGAAAATAAGTTGCAATTCTTTTAAGTACTTGAAACAGAAACTTGGAAGTTTTGTTTTGTTTTGTTTTGTTTTTGCATTTTTGTTTTTGACACCTCTCTCTTCCACAAGTTCATATCAAATTGGTCAGAAAATATTATCAATTTTATAATCTAAATAACTATTTACTTTAACGTTTCTATTTTAGTTCATACTATTGTCATTTCTTGCCCGGAATGCTACAGACTTGGATCTTAACAGTTTTCTCTGCAAGTACTCTGCCTCTCTTTCAAATCCTTTCTACTAATAGAAGCTGTAACAACCTTTTCAATTGCAAATCTGATCATGTCAACCCCAAGACAAATGCCTACAATTAAACTTCTTTCAATGGCTTCTCATTGCTTTTCAGATAAAACCAAATCCTTAGCTGCAAGATCTGAGCCTATCCATTTCTTTTAGCTTCATACTCCCCCTTATTCTCTATACCCAGAAGCACTTTCCTTGTTTTAATTCTATGGATATGTCATGTTTCTTCCTGTCCCAGGTCTTAGCAAATGTTCTCTCCTCTACCTGAACCCTATTTCATCACAGTATTCTCACTCTTCTATGCCTGGTTGACTTATACATATCCATTACAATTTTAGTTCAGATGTTATTTCCATGGAGAAAACTTCTAGCTCTCCTATTTCATGTGTATTTTAACATAACACTTTCTTTTGACAGAAATAGCAACCTAATATTTATTTACATTACTGTTTCATTAATACCTTTCTTGCTCACTAGATTGTAAGCTCCTTAAGAGTGATAATTATGCTTGTCAACATCTAACACAGTGCCAAGCTAAAAGTAGGCACTCCATAAATGAATCTGTTGACTAAAGGGTGATGGATGCCAATCAGAATTATACCTCATTACATCTTGAAAATGCTTTTCTTAAAATGCTAATTACCTTGTTGTTAAATCTGATAAATATTTATTTTTTTATTTCACTTCTTTACTCAGCAGCATATGAAAAACAAAAAAGTCTTGAACTTCTATTTTTTATTCATTTGCAAGGCCTTTACCTACCTCTTCTTCCTCAGTTACTTAAACATTCATTGTCTACAAAATTCTTTTTGTCCTTTTCACTACTAATTTCTATTCTCTCACTAGATGGTATCATTGGGCTTTTGTTGTTGTAATTGCCATGTATATTTGATGACTCCCAAATCTATATTTTTAACTAGATTTCTTCACTGAACTTTTGGACTTGTATATCCAGTGGCCTAACAATAGTCATCCACACAAATTTAGATGGATATCATATAAACACCATAAATATAACACCTAAAATTGATCTTACTTTCCACACTCAAATTTGTTCTTTAGTAGGTTCTCTTATTTCAATGAATGACACTGTCATCCACCCAGTTTATTAAAGTTAGAATCTTGAAGTCATATATGATTTCTTCATTTTTGTCTTCCAAAGCCTTAGCTGCAAATCAGTATTCCAACCCTGCTGAAATCTATCTGTTAAATTCCCTGTTGACTCATCCATTTCTTTCCATCTCTACTATCACTACCCTAGTTCAGGCCACCAACATTCTTGCTCATATTACTGAACAAGCATCTTAACTGTTCTCCCTAACTTTAATTTTTACCATCTTAACTTATTCTCTCTCTCTTTTTTAGCTAGAGTTATAAATTTTTGTTTTTATCATGCTACTTTCTTATTTGAAAGATCTCTTTATTGACCTTAGGATAAGCTATAACTCCTTCATAGAATTCATAAGACAGTTCATATTTTTTGAGCTGCTCCTCTTGCTTTAATCTAATGGTATTCCATTTTCCAGCCATACTGAGCTTCCTTTCCATCTGCTAACACTTCATTCATTCTCTCACTTCAAAGCTTTCACACATAATCTTATCTCCCTCTGACTACAGTACCCTCTACCTGCTCTTCACTTAGCTAACTCCTACTCATCATTTATATCTCAATTTCGAAAACACCTCTTCTAGAGAGCTTTCTTGATCCCAATTGTCATCACAATCTAGGTTGTGTACTGCTCTTCCATGCTCCCACAGCTTGATGTATTTCTCCTGTATTGCCATGTATTATATTTTAATGTTAATTATATCTTTTTATTCATCTGCCTTTTTCACTATATTACAAGCTCTGTGATGGCAGGGATTAAGGAATCTTTAGATAAATCTTACATCCCTAGCACCCCAGCATGGTCCTAAGACAATGTAGATAAATAATATATATTGACTGACTTAATTAAGTCTTCCAAATGTAATATTTTATGACTATACTTTAGAACAGTAAAATAAATTAAAATTATAGTGATATATTTTCCATGTATTCTTATATTTTGGTTTTAACACATCCAGTTTTTAGATAACAAGAGTCAGGACCATGTTTGCACAGTCTCTATTATAGAACTTTATTTTTTTAGGTAGTTAAAATGCTTTGGGATTCTGCATAAGAAACTTATTTAGGGGCATTAATTTTTAATGAAAAAATAAGGTCATTAAAATAGATGATCTCTTATATTTTACATGATAAATGATTATATGAAAATCACAAGTATGTCACTCCTCAAAAACAGTTATAACTACAAAAACAGCAACATTTCATAATAATGTAATAGAGGGTTTTTGATGAATTATTCTGATCAGCTAGATATGCTCTATTTAAAATTCTCCTACCTGTCTAACTTGAGAGTATACAGAATGGCAAAAGAAGCCTAGTCAGGTGATACTATGAGTCAGCTTTCTGTATCGTAAACCACAGATGTTGGAAGCAATTTTAATGAAGAGAATATAAGAGAACACAAATTTAGCAGCCGTGGAACTAAATAATGCAAAGATAGCTAAATTGGAGAATGATGACTGATGTCAAAATGGCAAAAATCAAGAGACCCAGTATTACTATACAGCTGTGGCTTCTCTTTAAAAATAGCTGGCTGCTTCCAGAAGCTGTTTAAGGCATAGGAAGTATAAAACTTCCCTCTCCAATATGAGGCAATGTATCAGCTGTCCAAACCAACTCCTCATCAGCTTAGCTTGCTGGCCTTTGACTCTACACAATCTTTGTGACACTGTTATCAATGATACTTCAGAAACATCTGCTCTAGAGCTGTCCATTACTGCCATGGAAGACAGTAAATTTAATAACAGCAAAAAGGAGTGACAAGAGACCTATTTTGTGTAGCGGTGGTAAGAAAAAAACACAATAACCATGATCAAGGTCCACCAAATCCAACAATTTCGGTGCCTAGCTAACTTACTAGAACATAGTTGGAAAAATTCGTCAGTGTTCATGTCATTAACAAATAAGTCAATGAATGACTTAAATGATTGCTCTACACAAAGTTAAGGTTTATATCTAGTACTCTTTAGCCTAATACCATTTACTCATTTACTCATTTATTCACTCATTCACTGTTTCATTATTCAACAAAACATTTGAGTTCCTACTCTTCTAGATCCTAAGGATACAACAATGAATAAAACAGAAAAAATCCTTGCCTTCATGGGGCTTATATTCTAGTAATAAAAAAAGAGATAGATAATGATAAATGTTATGACAAAAGGTACAGCAGGGATTGGGAGTTGGGACTGAGGAAAGGGTCTGCAGTTTTAAGTAGGGAGGTAGAGAAGGTCTTTTTAATAATTTGACACTTGATGAGAGAAGAGGTAAAATAAGGAAGAGAGGCTTGTGGGGGATGAACTTTGGAAGCAGAGAGAGGAGTAATGCAAAAACCTTGAAGCAAGAGTATGCTTTCAAGTTAGGGGTAAAGCAGGGAGGCCAGTATAACTGAGTCAGAGTGAAAAAAAAAATGAAACAGAATTCCATCCTAACTGTCATGCTTATATACTTTGAAATCTACTCAGCTTAAAATGGTACGTAAAAGGTAATAGTTCCCAGGATACATTCTCTCTTCCAGATGCTTGTTGGCATAGGCAGGTGTTTCCAAGATGCTGTTAGGACTGAAATCTACTGAAGAGTACTGTATGCAAATGTGAGTTCACCACTAGAGAGACCATGTATGGACACATTTCTTGAATTTAGAGAAATTACATTAGCAAATGTAGAGTTGTCCCAGTTTCTCTCTTCTCTTTTCTTCCTGCTTCTGATGAAGCTATTTAAAAGAATTAACCTGAGGACTATGGGGAATCACTATCAGCAGTAGGCCGGTAGAGTAGGCCTGTCATAGGAAGACTTCTTTAGGATAACACTTTTTTGAGAAAAGAAACTAGAATCAAGGGAACTCTGGAGCAGACCCTATGTGTAGGAATGGGGGAGTGAGAGATTAAGCAGGTAAAGGATAGGTGTGATGAGACACATTGGCAGAAGAGTTGGGGCAATATAGAATGAAGACAATATATCTACGGTGATCCCAAGACTGTAAGCATTCATATCTTCCCTTCATCACATTTGCCTGTGATTTGGGAACCCAAAAGTTAGTATTAGGTTTTGTATTCATTTTTTTTCTCTCTTTATTTGGATTTTTATATGCAGATAAAAATAATATAGCTAATTGTCATAATAATACTTATTTTTTTATCTAGCAAAATATGTATCAAGTGAGCCTCCTAAGAGAGTATATAAAAATTATTATGAAGAACGACAACTAAAAATGTCAGCCATTTAAAATTATATAGACAGACTTTATATTCCATTCAAGCATTTTAAGGTTAAGATTTTTCTATTCAATATTCACTTTTCATTATGAAAAATGCTCTTAGAAATAATAACCATTTGGGAAACTAAACTTGATTTTTACTTCATACTAAATGATATTTCCAGCCCTCCAGAATCTCTGCAAACCTCTGCCCCCACCTTTTTTGGCCTTTCTTAATGCTACTTCCTGGAAATGGAAAAACATAACACCAGATTTCATTTTTATGAAAATTATCTTCCTCATTTTAACTGCAAATCGTTTTTTGAAGGCTTGGAGGATGCTGTATCAGCAATCAAAGAATCAAGAGTGTTAGAAAAAACATTTTGTGAAGTACAGTACCAAGTAAAGTGAACACTCAGCAAGTACATTCCTGCCTTTGTGTGTCACAGTTTGCTAGCTTGTTATGCACAAATGTGATTCATGTGACTTTCCAAAGTCTGTTTGTGTTTGCAGCTGTACTGCTGGCATTCTGAAAATAGGTTGTGCTACCTATTTTAGGCATAAGAAAGAACTAACATATTTGCCTTTGAAAATACATGGAAAAACTATGTATTCTAGTCAACGTCTTAAAATTTGTTTTGGTCACCAGTGGCTTTCATTTCTACTTCATGATAATGAGACCAGTTATTCATTAGTTTAAAAATATGCATCCATACCTTGTATATTTCTATTTCCTTTTAACTTATTTTCTTCATAGGGTATGAATGCTAAAGTGATTTGACTGTGGGGAAAGGTATTTTTTAGAATTTGTGGTCATATCAACATTTTCATTCAAACAGCTGGTAAGGAGACAAACTAGAAATGAAATATATATATATATATATATATATATAGGCAAGTCAGCAGTAGGTAAGGAGATATGGTAGATTTGCTCTCCAGCTCTTTAAGTTATAGTCTGCTAATTTTTAGGTGATTGTTTCCTATGTATGACATTAATTTAAAAGTTTCAGATTACCAGATTTGTTGTGAACATATTCTGTGAGAAGTTACTGGTAAAAAAGATTAAACACACCTGACTGTAGACATACAGTGACATAATACTTGTAAAATGGAGATAAAACTACTTGCTTGCACAACTAAATTGGAAATTAAATTTGTTTAAACATAGGGCTGCTGTGAAAACTCACAAGCGAACCTCAGACTCTCTTATGTACAACTCTCCTAAGCCTTTCACTCTGTATTTCATAAACTATTCAAATTCAATATAAACAAAACTGAGCAAAGCATCAACTTTCTCAAATTCTGTTCTCTTTCAATGGTTTTATATATCCAAATATGCAAGAAACCTGGGAGTCATCCTTGACTCCTCTTTTCTCTCACATCCACAGCTAATTAATGTCTTATCAATACTATCTCTAAAATATTCCTAAAATATTTCAATTATGTCTGCTTCTTTCATTTTTTACTGTCACACCCATAGTCCTAGCTACCATAATTCCTTACCTAAGCTGCAGGTATACTCATCTAACTAGTTATCTCTTTCTAATCAGATAAAGTTTTAAAAACAGCTTTACATTCTGCTATTCTCTTTCTTAGAAAACTGAAATTACTTCTCTTTGTTCTTAAAATGAGGCTTAAAACCCTTAATATGATTGTTATGAACCTGTTTCAAACCACTTTCCATTCATTCTCTGAATTGCACCCACACAGAGTTTCTTTCAGTTCTTGCAATGAACTGTTTTTCCCATCGCATGACCTTCCCACATGCTCTTTCCTCTGCTTGCAACTCTCTATCTCCAGGCTGATGCCCCTGTTATGCACTCTCTAAACACCTCCAGAGTATTGGTCAAATTGTAATTAAATGTTTAATTCTAGAATTTTAGAAGTAGTTTCTTTGTTTTTTTTAATGTAGTTTTCCCCCATCTATCGAAATATAATAGACAATTAGTTGCTTATATTTACATTGTACAATTCAATGAGTTTTTTTTTTTTCAATTATAGTTGGCATACAGTAATATACCAGTTTCAGTTGTATAGCATAGTGATCAGATAGCCACATAAGTTGCAAAGTGATCACCCCACTAAATCTAGTATCCCTCTTCCCCCTTACATATTTATTACATTATTAACCATCTTTCCCCATGCTGCACTCTACGTCTCCATATCTATTCTGCAACTATACATTTGTACCTCTTAATCCTTTGTCCTTCTTTGCCCCCCAACCCCTCCATTTAGTATTCCTCTAGATATTCTTTGTTATCTATGAGTTTATTTCTGCTTTTGTTGTTGTTATTGTTTTTGTTCTTTAGATTCCACATATATGTGAAATCATGCAATATTTGTCTTTCTCTATCTGACCCATTTCATTCAGTGCAATACCTTCTAGGTCCATTAAGGCAATATCTTTTTCTATCATCTTCCTTTTAGTCTGTGTGTCTTTTAATTTGAAGTGAGTCTCTTGTAGGCAACATATATAGGGGTTTTGTTTCTTTATCCATTCACCCACTCTATCTTTTGGTTGGAGCATTTAATTTTTTGCCATTTGAGGCACTTGTTGATAGGAATGTAGTTATTACCAGTCTTTATTCCTGTTTTTTATACATGTTTTTTCTTCTTAAAGAAGTCCCTCCAACATTTCTGGTATTATTGGCATGGCAATGATAAATTTCTTTAGTTTATTTTTGTCTTGGAAGTTCTTTATCTGTCTTTCAACTCTAAATGATAGCTTTGTTGGATAAAGTATTCTTGCTTGTAGATTCTGGGTTTTCAACACTTTGGATATTTTGTGCCAAGGTCTTCTGTCCTGCATAGTTTCTTTAGAGAAATCAGCTGTCAGTCTTATGAGTGTGCCCTTGTAGGTAACTAACTGCTTTTCTTGTGCTGCTTTTAAGATTCTATCTTTGTGTTTAACCTTTGGCATTTTAATTATGATGTCTCTTGGTGTGGGCCTCTTTGGGTTCCTTGTTTTTTGGAATTCTCTGAGCTTCCTGAGGTTTTATGTGTATTTCCTTCACCAGATGAGGGAAGTTTATCCGTCATTATTTCTTCAAATAGTTCTTCAACATCTTGTTTTCTTTCTAGTACCACTATGACACGAATATTTTTTACCTTTAATAGTGTCCCATTGGCTTCTTAAATTATTATTATAGTCTTGGCTTCTTTTTTTCTTGCTGTTTAGATTGAGTATCCTTGGCTTCCCCATCTTCCATATCAGTGGTTTGATACTCTTCTTTATTCACTCTGTTGATTCCCTCTAATATATTCTTTATCTCAGATAATGTGTTCTTCATTTCTGACTGGTTCCCTTTTATAATTTCTATTTCAATTTTTATGTTTTTTTAATCTCTTTGTTAAAGTTATCACTGAATTCGCCTACACTTCCCCTAAGTTCATTGAACATCTTTATAACCAGTGTTTATAACCAAGCAATCTGTTAGATTGCTTGACTCCATTATTTCTGGATCTCTGTTCTGTTCTCTCATATGGTTTCTGCCTCTTTGTCTTCCCATTTTGGCTGTGTTTCTGTGTCTGTTTCTATGTACTAAGAAAAGTCTCCCAGTCTTATTAGTGCAGCTTTGTGTACTAGGTGTCCAGTGACACAGTCCTAAGAGAGATTCAGCTTTAGGCCAGTTTTAGCCCCAGCCTGTGTACCTTCCAGGGCCACCTGTTAAGATTCAGCAAGCAATCCACAGATGCTGTACTTATAGTTGCCTCAAAAGGTCACACCAGAAATCAAGGCCAGCTGCCACCATTGTGAGTCTAGGCACTGCTTAGCAAGGAACACCAGACTTGCCGAGGACTTACCTGGATGTGACTTGGGTAGGGTCCAAGTTGAGAGAGGTGGAGTTTCAGGGATTCCTCTGGGAAGAGTGACTGACCTCTGTTGTCCAGTTTGAAGACATCTTGGCTATGGTAGTGCTGAGTACTGGCACTGGGAAAGGGGAGGGCTCAACAGGGAACAATTGATACCACCGGCACTTCTGTACATAGCGAGTTTCCCCTGGGTCTTCACTGCGACAACTCAGTGTCACCTGGTAAGTCCTTGTGCCCTCTGCTCAGCCAAACTGCCACTGGTGCTCAGAGCGAGCAGGTTTGTCACAAAGTCCACTCACAGACATGGCCCCTTCAAGAGGCATGTGCAGCTGCTGCCACCTCTGTCCCACTCAGCTGCTGGGGACCAGGCAGCCTGATGTTCTCACCCTGTCCTACCTTCTGCCTTTGCAAGGTTATTTCTTAGATTTCTTCCTAATTGAATGGCTTGTTCTATCTAGATCCCAGGAGGTTTTTCCTTGCTGTTTGCTCCTTGTTTCTGTCATAACTTTGATTTGGTCACCAGAGGGATGAACAGAGCCTCTATCATCTACACCATTTTTTTTCTCTTCCTGGAAGTAGTTTTAACTGTCTTTCCCACAAGAATATTAGTCGCAGGAAAGCCAGTACCACGTTTCTTTTTTTACTCTCATAACCCCAAGTGCCAATCAAATTCCATATGTATGTATGTATGTATGTATGTATATATATATATATATATATATATATATATATATATATATAGTAAATTGCTTAATTTATATGTTTTATTGAATAAATGTTTACTGTTTTACAGTGAGATGGCATTATTTAAGTTATCTTAGATATTGAATTTTGACAAATTGCACATTTTTTTTGTTTAATTGTAGTTTCTCAATAGTTAATAAGGCATAGCGGGCCAAAAGAGTATGATCCAAGATATATCTATTTTCTAGATAATTTTAAAGGTTTTTTTCTCCATGTGATTTGTAGACATAACAGATATAGTAACTAAACCAAGGTGCAATTCCTTTATTTTCCTTTCATCTCATGATATAAGATATGTGCATGGAGGAAAAAAAAAAAAGCATGTAAGGGCATTGTTTTCATGGCCACCCATTAGGAATAGGCTTTTTTTTTATCCTTAGATCACTCAAATCATATTTAGGATATATTGAATCATATTCATTGGTATTGTTATGTAAATTCCCTGATTTCCACTGAAATTTTCATGTAACATCCACATGCCATTCATTGCAGGCCCATATTTTAATGCATTTTTAAGTAGTATGATTTAGGTCTTTGACTTAGATGTGAAATCTGCCTTTGCTGATTCTTTCACTTCTCATGCCAGAGCCCAATTTTCTTTCACGATTCCCATACCCAATTTTCATCAATGTAGCATTTTATGCTATGGTTCTATCTATGTATTGATCTGCTAATTGATTTTTAAAAAGTGACTTCCTCCAATAGAATTTGCCTTTCAAATGGAACTGTTTTGGATGGAAAGGCTTTAGAATACAAATAAATATAAAATAACGATGAATGATTGCCAGTAAAGTTGATATTTTTGAACTAGGGACCTAGTTCAAGAAATCTTACTTAGAAAATCTTCTAAAAATAGCAGGAAGTGAAGTAGAAAGTAGTATACCAGAAATATTTGATGTTGGAACTTCAAAGAAGACTAATTTAAAGGCAATATTCTATTTGGCTTTTTTTATATATGTCATGCAAATCCAGGAGTCCAGAAATAAAAATAATATATAGCCATCAATTTGGGAATTTCAATAGATGGGATAGCTTTAGCTTTTTAAGAATTAAGGAGATAAAATAATAAATTACAAATCTTTAAGGGAAAGCTTTTGGTCTTTTACCATTAAGTATGATGTTAGCTGTAGGCTTTTGTTTTTTTAAGGATGTTAATCAAATTTAAAAAGTTCTCCTTTGTTTTTAGTTTTCTGAAACATTTTAAGGTTGGATTTTGTCAAATGCTTTCTATATATCAGGTGATATGATTATATGATTTTTTATCTTACGCCTATTTATATAGCTAATTGTATTGATTTTCAAATGCTAAACTAATCTTGCATACCTGGAATAAGCCCCAGTTGCTCATTTTATTGACAATTTCTTCATCTCTGCTCGTGAGAGATATTGGTCTGTAGTGTTCTTTATTATTTTACTTTACTTATTTATTTTTTGTACTGCCTTTGGTTTTGGAATATGGGTTGGGTAATACTATCCCCATAAAAATGAATTGGGGGAGGGGTCCTCCTGCAATTTTCTGGAAGTGATTGTACAAAATTGATGGTGATTCTTATTTAAATTTTAGGTAGAATTTTTAAATAAAACCAATGGTGCCTGGAGATTCCTTTTTCTGTAGCTTTTTAATAACACATTGAATTTATTTAATAATTATATGACAATTTGGATTGTCCATTTCATTTTGGTTGAGTTTGGGTAGTTTGAGGTTTTTAAAGAATTGATTCATTTTTTTTTCTAGATTGTCAAATTTACAAGCTTAACGTTACTCATAGTATTGTTTTATTATCCTTTTAAATAATGTTTGATATGTGATTATATCTTGTTTTATATGTTGGTGATTTATGCCTTCTGTCTTTTTATCTTTATCAGTCTTGCTAAAGATTTATCAATTAAACAACACAATTTTAAGAATTAGCTTCTGGTTTTATTATCTCTTATGTTTTCCCCCAATGTCATTAATTTCTGCTCTTTATTATATTCTTTTGAGTTACTTAAGTTCTATTTTGAACTACTTTTTCAGGTTTCTGGAGGTAGGAATTTAGATTATTTATTTGAGACATTTTTTCTTTTGTAACATAAACATTTGTCCTCTTAGCACTGCTTTTGTGTCATTTCACATACTTTGATATATTGCATTTTTATTTCCATTCTGTTTTATGGTTTTTCAATTTTTTTTGAAATTTTCTTTTTGACCAATGGATTATTTAGAAATGTGCTGTTTAATTTTCAGACGTTAGGAGATTTTCCTGTTGTCTTTCTGTTATTGTTTCTATTTTGCTTCCATTTGGTCAGAGAACATAGTCTGTATGATTTCAGTTGTTTTCTTTCTTTCTTTCTTTCTTTCTTTCTTTCTTTCTTTCTTTCTTTCTTTCTTTCTTTCTTTCTTTCTTTCTTTCTTCCTTCCTTCCTTCCTTCCTTCCTTCCTTCCTTCCTTCCTTCCTTCCTTCCTTCCTTCCTTCCCTCCTTCTCCTTCTCCTTCTCCTTCTTCTCCTTCTTCTCCTTCTTCTCCTTCTTCTCCTTCTTCTCCTTCTTCTCCTTCTTCTCCTTCTTCTCCTTCTTCTCCTTCTTCTCCTTCTTCTCCTTCTTCTCCTTCTTCTCCTTCTTCTCCTTCTTCTCCTTCTTCTCCTTCTTCTCCTTCTTCTCCTTCTTCTCCTTCTTCTCCTTCTTCTCCTTCTTCTCCTTCTTCTCCTTCTTCTCCTTCTTCTTCTTCTTCTTCTTCTTTTTTCTTCTTCTTCTTCTTCTTCTTCTTCTTCTTCTTCTTCTTTTCTTCTTCTTTTCTTCTTCTTCTTCTTCTTCTTCTTCTTTCTTCTTCTTCCTTAAGAAGTAGTTTATTTTCAGGAATGTCTCATGGGTGCTTGAAAAAATGCCTGCTCTGCTGTTGCTAGGTGCAGTGCTCTATATATTTCAATTAGATCCTTTAATTGGTTATATTGTTCAATTCTTCGATATGCTTGCTGATTTTTCTGTCTGATAGTTCTAACAATGAAGGTGTTGAAATACCCAGATATAGTTGTAGGTGTGTCTTTTTCTCCTTTTAGTGTTATCAGTTTTTTGTTTTGTGTGTTTTGAAGGCTCTGTGTTTGGTGCATATACATTTAGGATGGCATGTTTCCTGATTAATTGATCTTTGTATTATGTTCTTTTTTTCCTCTAGTGATGTTTTGTTTGTTGTTCTGAGTCTACTTTATCAAATATAATATAGAAATTCTTTGCTTTCTTTTGATTAACTTTACACGGTATATCTTTTTCCATCCTTTTCATTTCAACCTATGTCATTTTCGAAGTGAGTTTCTTTATTCATCATTTTGTTGCACCACATTTTTTAACCGACTTTTCCAGTCTCTATCTTGCACTTGGTGTATTTAGACCATTCATATAAAGTCATTATTAATATGGTAAGACTTTACTGACATTTTATTCTTTGTTTTATGTTTAGCTATTCTGTTTCTTTTTTCTTTACTTCCTTCGAGTTATTTGACCATTTGTTATAGGATTCCATCTTGACTAAATTATAGTTTCCTTGAGTATATAATTTCATATCATTTTCTTAATTATTATAATGTACTTATCATATATATTGCTTCCAAGTGAATATATAAGATCTGATTCTTGCTGGGCCAGAGCCACACTGACATCAGTGAGTATGAAGTGGAGAGTAAACTCACATCCTTTTTTTTTTTTTTTTTTGCTACAGGATGGGAGTAGAGGCTCATCTATCCACCAGAGCCTAAAAGCATCAGTGGAGGGGAGTCAGGGAGAGCAGAGCACAAACTAGCTGCAATCCCCTCATAACTTTGAAAGATTGATGCCATATCGGGTGGAGGTTTAACTCCTCATGGAATTCCCCTGACACCAGGGCAAAGGGAGAGCAGAATATAATCAAATCAAATCTCCTATCATTGTACCACTTTTTTTGGTACATGGTAGAAATAAAATCTCATCTTCTCATTGGGCCCAAGGACAACTGGGGAGGCAGATAATATGTCAACTAGCCCTGCTTTGCATCACCTTCTTCAGTCTTATTGCTCCTGGGTGGGTGTGGCAGTTCAGGTCCCCAGTGAACTTCACTGACCTCTAGCATAAGAGAAAAGTAAAATACTTATTAGTACTGACTTGTCCACTTTGTTCAGTCTTGTGGCTTCTGGGCAGCAGTGGAGGCACAACTCACCACTAGAGTACATGGGCACTACTCTAGGGGGGGATTGGGAACACTTTATGGACTTCCTGAGTGGAGATTGAAGATATTTCCCTGTTGGCTTGTCACTGTTAGAAGTGGAACACCACCTGTTTTTCATTAGAAGTTAGGGAAGATTAGCTCTTTTGCTAGGTTTTACCAATACTACCCAGCAGGGGAATTGGAACATGCTGTCTACTCCAACAGGCTGGAGGCTGAGCTGAAGATTCTACTAGTATTTGACTGGAGTAGGGTGGTATTATGAACTGAATTTACCCCCCCCCATTGGATGTGTTGAAGTTTTAATCCTTAATATTGACTGTATTTGGAAATATGGCCTTTAAGGAAGTAATTTAGGTTACAAAAGCGGTTATAAGGGTGAAGCCCTAATCTGATAGGAATGGTGTCTTATAAGAGAGGAAAAGAGAACAGAGACCATTATCTCTGCATAACCAGATGAAAGGCATCTGAAGACATAGCCCATAAAGCACCTGTCTACAAATCAAGAAGAGTCTCACCAGAAACCAATCCTGACCTATGATCTTGGACTTCTAGCCTCCAGACGTGAGAAAATAAATTTCTGTTGGTTAAGCCACCAAGTCTTTGATTTTGTTATGGAAGCCCAAGCAGACTTTTATAGGCAGGTATAGCTAAAACATTTTTCTGTTGTTAAGCCACTGTTTCTCAGTCCTTTGGTTAGGGGTAAGTAGGAGTTTCTTGAGCTTTTCTTTTCTGTGCTTGTTGGCATTTCTGGTTTTAGGTGTTTGTAGCACTCTGCCATAAGATATATGGCAGATAAGGAAACCCAGAAACTCACCTTCCATGTCCTTCTCATGTTCCAAGGTCACTAGGCAGACTATCTTCTTTTTATTGTCATAGATTCCCTATGCTGGCTTATTGTGTTATGTCCAGAGTAATTTCATTTTGTTAGAGTGAGACTGGGAAGAATATGGTTATTCCATCTTTGGTGGTAGCTCTAGAATGTGTTATTTATGATGTCAAAATCTAAAGTTAGTAAATATATTTACCGATTCTTCCAAACATTGCAAGGACATAGATTAGTTTAATGATAGTAATTTTACTCTCAGTTCTTTATTTTATTGGTTTAAATATATTTAAACCTATTTTATCCATCTACTAGTCAACTCTTAGGCTGGCAGGCTGAATGGTCAGTTTCTCTTGCTTTTTCCCCATATTTCTATGGCATGATATTAAATCCTAAGTGTTTCTATTTAGTTTTAGTTTGTTTGTTTGTGAGGGGCTCCATTAAAATATAGATGTGCTATTCCATTTCTTTTTTTTTTTATCATACTATCATATCACTTAAAACTTTTGTAACCTTTTAAATGAATTAGGATTGCTTCAGGTAGCTAGACAGAATGAAATAATTCTGTGAATACATGTAAATTCTTTATAGGGCCTGACATTTAGTGGATTTTCAATAAATATTCTCCTCTGTCTCCGAATTAAACTGCTAGTGAGAAGATATGTCTTATAATCTATTTATTTTATAATTCAACAAAATATTATATGATCTGAATAGTTTAATTCTGTTCATTATTATTTTTTATGAAGAACACACTAGACATGTGCCATTACCAATTAATGTAGAAATGTGATGATAACACAGATACATCTATTGAGCATAAAATGAAGCAGTGTATTATAGGATAACAAACATGTGTCTTCGAAAAACCCAGATTATTTACAGCCTGCCCCACTTTCTAACTGAATGATCATAAAAAATAGCTTATTCCCTTTAAAACTCTGTATAAAAAATAGAGTGAATGATATAGACATTGACTATCATAAAAATTTTTACACATAACAATCTATAAACATTGAAAAAAATGATATTTTAGTGTTATTAAATATTATTTATATAGCTAAATATATTAGCTACTCATTTATCTATAAAGACTTTATTTTATGTTAACATTAAAGTTCTTTGTAAACATTCTACACTATATTTATATATGTACATTAAACTAAATTATTAATTTTATAGGTGAGAAATCTTAGAGAAGTAAAACAAGAGGAGAAACAGAATAAATTTCAGTCTTCTTAATTTAATATTTGTATGCAGTAGGTCATGTCTGTTTTTGAAAACTGTAAACAATGAAAATGTCTTAATGAATAATGAAATTAAAATCAAGTTCTAGAATGCTTAGCTGTACAGTTACAAAACTGTATATAGTAACCTCACTGATAGGCAAACCTATCACCAAAATGTGCATATTAATTCAGAGTTCATAAGTGAAGAAGCTTAATTTAAAATATATAGCATAGTACAGAGAATCTTGCACCTTTCTCAGATACTATGGTACAGATCAAAAATTAAGGGTCTTTTCTATCTTAAATTCAATCAGCAAACAATTTATATGAACTCTTTTTAGTTTAGAAGTCTCAAAACCGTAATACAATTGAATAACCTATAAACAATTTAAAACATCTATTACTATAAGTGACATCAAAGAAATGAAGGTAAAAAATTATCCGGCAATTGTTTCTTTGAGACCAACTTCACATACCACAGAGCTGATCAGTAAAACAACAGCCAAGAGAATGTCTCTGCTTTGTAGATGTTTCAACCATGATGTTCTCTCAGATTTAATCTCATCGGCAGACTAAAATACAGTAGCTGCTTTGGTTACAGTAAATTTTTGGTAATGTCACTTGGAATCACACTCTAATTGTCACAGAAAAGGAATATTAATGGAAAAAAAAGCTTATATTCATTTCAAATATATTCATGAGCCATAGACCCAGTACTTTATTTTCCTCAGCATATCCCAAAGGATGTCAGGCCTTTTCAAATTCAGCTATCTCTTTTGTCTATAAGCCTGTTTAAGACATGAGATGATTTTTATTCAAATTTACATCAAAATATCAAAGCCCAACACAGTTAATCTCAAACATTACCTCTGCATTACCTCTAACTCAATATGCAGAGGGTAAGTATTTACTTACCTTTGACATTCAAAGTAATAAATCAGCACCATCTGTCTCTGAGCTCTGCTTCTTCTCTCCTCCTTATGCTCTGCTCAAGGGCATTCATCATGTTTCTTCCATTAGTGCACGCCATAAAGATGTGTTTGTTCTGACACCTATATTTCAGCCAAAGTTGCACTCCAGGGATGCCAAAACACCTTATTATATTATCATGAACACCAACCCCCCCTTTTTTTTTCATTTGAAAAGCTATTTGGCTCTCTGAAGAAAAATGGCCGTACATAAATTTATTGGTTACATTTTGTTTGAGAAGAACTCAGTGTCAGTTAATTACAGCTAATCTTAGAGTGATTTCCAACAACAGATAGTGAGATGTAAGAATGAAGAAATACTATCCTGTCTTCAATTATGACAATACTTGAAACCGTAATTAATTCAAGATATTTCAGGCGTAGGGAGTATATACTTTAGATTAGTTTTATTTCTTGCAGGGGGAAAAAATATATTATGGTGCACTAATCACAAATGACTTTGAAAATCCATGCTTTGTGGTAATTTATATCTTATAATCACATTCAATCACTCTGCTTTTAGAGGGAGGGAGTTAGCTTGCAGCGTTATGTTCCTCTAGTTATTATTCTGTCTGCTATAACACATCAGAGGTGAGACAAATTTTATTCCTCTGAAAAATAGCTTTTCTCCCAAAATGGAATGCAATTGAAGAGTAAGTAAATGGGACTAACAGGAATCCATATACATGGCTTTTCCAGGATTCCTGGACATATACTAAGAGCGTACAATATTTCTAGATAGGAAGATTATAGATGGTTTTATAGAAGCGAGCAAGTGCAAATAGTTATGGACTTTCACTTGTTATCCTGTATTTAGTCCTCCTAAAAGTTTGTTTTATAAGAAGCAGGCTCAGATAAGATGAGTATTGAGTGACTTTTCTGACTCTCATGTTCCCTATCTGGAATAAAAGGTTAGATACCTCTAAGACAACCTAATAGTTATGGGCAGTCTATGATTTCTACTTATTTCCACCTCACCTTCTTTCAGGATCTGCCACACCTCACTACATCAGAGGTTGTTTTGTTGTTGTTGTTGTTGTTGTTGTTGTTGTGTGTAGGAGTGATGATTAGGTTGGGAAGAAAAGGAGTATAATGAGACCATGAATCGTTCTTGTCTTCTTCCACCTTTGATGCTTTGTTTGTGCCTTTCACCTCAGTATTCCATTTACTGAGTTTATTGCCTGAAATATGAGTTCCTAGTGCCTCTCTTCTGCCAATGAATTGTTACATTGTAAGTGCTTCCAAACACCTTACAAGATTCTTTTCAATGTCATTGACTGTCAATATTCCCATTACTTAGATATCCTGTGTTTTTCCATACTGGCCTGATTTCCAGATTTCCTATCTTTATTTAGATTTATAACCCAAGGTGCTCATTGTTGAAAAAACCAAACACTAAAATTAATGTTCTTTGGATATTTTTTCTATCTATCTTTCATTTTTATCTAAGCCTTTCCTAGTTTTTTAAAACAGCAGTCTGATTCCCAACTTTAAAAAAAGTTAGCAGTCATCAAAAAGTGAACATTTTTTTCTCTGATTTTAATATTGATTAGTACATAGATTAGTATGTTTGTTAAAAGAAAAAAAACATCTTTTCTTAATGTTCACCTTTCTTTATCTTCTTTATCATGTTATCCTAAAAAATCTGGTCTTTAGGAATTATTCTGTTTGAGTTGTTGGAACTCTAAGGACCTTTGAGCCATCTCTTCAATGCCTTGATAGATCTTCAAAATTAGAAACACAAAAAACAAGCAAGAAAAAAAAGAGATGAAAATGTACCATGCCAAAAATTTAAAAATACAACAAACGGAAACCAAGCATTTCTTTTTTTCTGAATATATTTGTAAGACATTCTCAAGGTTAAAGTGCAGTTATCATTAGGTTAGTATTTTTTAAATTAGGTATAAGGAGCGGCATAGAAGGATGAATTCCCAACAAATCATTTTACTCTTACAAGTTAGATGTAAAATGTAGATTCTGCACTCAAATTGTAAAATTAAAAAATCTGTCAGGCAACTTAGAGACATATTGGCACTTATATTATAAGTCTCTTAATGTGAAACCATTTATTTATTGACAATCTGTAGTGAATATTCATTGAAGGTGAATTTTAATTGAAGTATGGTAAAAAATACTTTGGAAGAAGATGAATTACATAGACAAAAAACACATGAATCAAAATAACATCATTAGATCCACCTAGGAATATCTTTACTTGTGGTTATATTCTTTGGGAAAATAAATGATAAGATTTTTCAAATAAAATTGTGGGGAAATTACAAAACAGATGTTTTAAATAATACATGCATTTTAATTTCTTTAGGGGTTCACACAAACATTTTATCTCACTATGCCTTATTGGTGTAAACCACTGAAGCAAAATGGCATGTATCATTAAAAATGGCCACCAGAAATCCCTGGCAGACCAAGATCTTTCTTGCAATTTCTATATCATCTTATTTAACTAAAATAATGACAGTATCACTTATCTTTTCCTAGCCTGTAGAAATATAAGCATTGTTATCCACAATATTTTAATTTAAACTATTATATATATATATATATATATATTTTGTCATATTCAACATATTTGTGCTGCTAATGAGGAAGACTATTTTTTAAATAAAAGAGTATTAATGATAATATTCTACTTAAAAATCAAAATAAATTCTGTAATGTGAGAACATGTTTTTGTTCTATTCCAACTTTAAAAATTGATCAATACTATATGAAAGAAATCCTTTTTTTTTCAGGTTTGGGTAATATTTTGAAAACATATGTACACACCCTATGTTTTCTGACTTATTTTTTTAAATGAGGTTGAATCTTCTAATATCTATGTGAGTTTAAGCAATATCAAATTTGTGAAATCTACTGCTCTTTAATAAAAATATAAGGGTGGAAGCATCACATATTTCCACCATATTTTCTATAACCAAATAAAGTGAAGAGTGAAGTATTTTTAAAAGTACTCTTAGCTTGTCAGTGCTGTTGTCAAAAAGAAGGCATATTCTCAGGGATACAGGTATTGACATTTTTTTTAATTCCATTTTTCTCTAAATAGGCTTCTTTTTTAATAAGATTGCATTCAAAAGCTGTCTTTCAAAACAATTCTGTTTCTTTTTGAAGTGAGAGTTTTCTGTTCCAATGTTTGTATTTTTAAAAGTATTCTAGAAGGAACCGATGTCACCCAAGTCAGTGATGTAACATTCACTAACTTGGAAATTTAAAGGAAACCATCATATTCTATAATTTATATACTTTTAAACCTTCTTTCAAATACTATTCAAAGTGGCATTCTGCTAAACTTCTTTGAATACTCACAGTTGAGAATAAGAGAGGAATAATTCTTCAGAATTGTGAGCAGAATTAGAGAAAATGAAAAAAAAAACACTTTTATGAAATGATTTTTCTAAAAATGACTTATCAAATAAGCCCTGACCTTTTCTTTATAATGACAAAAAATGCATCCCTGGTATCCATTCAATTTCACAGCTTTGACACAATCTTATGTTTAAGTTTTTTTGACCAAATGTTTTCAAATGATAGTCATCACTATTCTACTTTTGTTTTGTTGTCTTTTTATTTTTGGTTGATCTTTCTGAAAATTTTATTTTTACATGCCTGTGCTTCAAGAGAAAATTAAGAATGTCTTAAGGGCTTTGCAGGGAAATAGAGAAAAGTTAATAGAGACTCATGTCTATTATATTACCCACCATCTTTTTTTATCTATTCTTAATTTTTGCCCATAATGAAGTTCAGAGTATGTCCTCCCAAAAATGCCACTTTAGCATATTGTAGTTTTTTTTTCTTTTTTTTCTCTTTTTTTTTTTGAGTTAAAAGCACTTCAGGAATAGCAGATACAAAAAGGGCATTCTGACCCTCCTTTCGATTCCTGAAAGTAGATGAAATTGCTATATGAAAGATGTCTTCCCTATACCAAGAGGAAAGTAAAATTCTTATCAAGGATGAGCAGTTGAGACAAAGAGAATTCTATACAAACCAGACTTGTTAAATAAATTTTATCTTCCTTTAGCCTCCTCACGTAGTTTAGTTAATTTTTCACAATTGCTTCTTTCTTCTACGTCCTATAAATGCATGTAGGCTTCAACATTTCTTTGGGTCTTCATTTCTTATGAGGGCTACTGTGTCACACAAAACATAATAATATAAATTTGTGCACTTTTCTCCTGTTGAACTGTCTTAAGTCAGTTTAATTCTCAGGCCCATTTAAAAAAAAAAAAAACACCTTAAGAGGGTAGAGTAAAAATTTGCCTCCCTTACACCCATATAAAAATGTAAACAAACAAACAAACAAAACTAATGAATATCAAATTTAAATACTGTTAAAGTTTGTTAGGGAAAGTAACTGTAAAAAATAAGCTCTTTTTCACTTTTTTAGTTTTCATCAGTGGGCACTTTATTATATCTAAGCTATATACAAGCTAGAGCTCCTGAAAGAGGCCTGGAAGGTATGTATATGTAACTAACTCCTCTGTTCTAAACAAGTGCTACTTAGGAATTTGGTCTCATCTTAGATGGTGTTTATTATTTTACTTTTTTGACTAACTATGCAGCTCTGTGGCCACACATTCTCTTGGTATGAGTTTATAACTTTATAAAATCTGGTACCTTCCTCTCAGATGTTTTAACAAGTGTAATGCTTGTGAAAACCTTGGAAAGTTATGAAAGCTACTTTCTATTTAAAAAACATAAAATAAGCATATTTCTGCTTTAAGAAAATGAAATACTTAGTCAAGAATATAGTAAGAAATCCACTTTGACACCAGTTTTTTAGAAAATTTTATTAGAACCCAGTCACACTCATGTTAGTGGTTATATATTGTCTATTACTGCTTTCATACTACCGCAACAGGGTTGAGTGGTTGTAACATACTGTATGATGTGCAAACTCTAAATATTTACTAACTGGCACTCTACAGAAAAAAAAAAAAAAAAAGCTGACCCCTGATCGTAATGTACACGAACCATCATCATCCTGAGTTCTATAGGATTATTTTTGTGTCTACATTTGCTTTAAGAATAATTCATTTTATAATAGATAGAGCCCAAATACTGCTTACTATATAAAATTTACATTAATCCTCTTACCTCAACACTAAATCTTCATATACTGGGCCTTTATGGCTTCTCTTCAAGATGGTGCAACAGGTAAACACTGTGCTTGCCTCCTTAAATGACTGCATCAAAATTACAACTGAATCACAGAATAATCACTATTAAGAATCACCTGAAGTCTAGCTGAATAAAAATCCTACAACTAGAGATATACAGAAGAAGCCAATTTGTTACTGGCAAGAGGGGCACAGACCCAGAATGGGCTGGTCCCAAACACACGTGTGGTGGTTAAAAATTGGGAGAGGGCTTCTTGACTGCAGAGGTCCCTGCTAAGAAACAAGAGGTCCCAGTTTCACACCAGATTCCCCAGACCAGGTTTCCAGTACTACGGAGAGAATTCCTTCCCACTGGCATGCAAACAACAGCCAAAGCTCAACTACAACAAGAGGGCAAACACAACCCAAAAAGGACATATCTGATTCAAGTGACCAGAGAGACTATACCACTAGGCCCACATAGACACTTACTACATTTTGGGTTCCTCAGCCCATGGAAGAGGAGATTCTAATAACTCTGACTGTAAAACTAGAGTTGGATTCCGGCCATCGGGGTTGAGACAAAAGGAGACTGAAAACATAGTATACCCTTTGAAGCACCCACACATAGGATTTTTGACATATGGACACTCACCTGGGACACCAGCTATGGGTCAGAAGCTTGTGTCAGATCATAACTAGAAAGTCCCTACATTCACTGGCACCAGAACTAGGGCTGGAAAGGCAGCCACCATTGTACCAATTGTGCCTTAGTTCTGTGCTCTACCTGGCAATCTAGTGACCAAGCTAGCTTGACTGTGTAGCGCTTTCCCACAGGGCCATTAGGAAGCGCTGCCCCAGGCAACCCGCATATTGCCCAGGGCTTTTGTTGCTGGATGGCTGCCACGCCCTGCGCCAATTCAGGGCAAGTATTCACTGGTGGCAGCCAGGGCTGTGAGAGCAACATTTAAGAGACAGTTTCAGGCAGATCACTACTGCCAACAAGATTGGGTGGATCTTGGGGATCTCTGGCCCGTCCCATACAGTAAGCTGATCTTGCTGTGATTCCATGACTTTTGTGGGTACACATGAACAGTTAAAGAACTTGAATCAAGTCTGAGGCTGCATTTATCTGAAGTCCTTGTCTTGTTGAGACCTCCACACCCAACCCACAAATTGTCCCAGGCCGTTCACTGAAGACACCACTGCCTGCCATGCCATTCCCTTGGGTCTCCTATTCACAAGAGGCAACAAACTGGCTAAACACAGTGCAGGCATTGCGGGAAATCAGTTGCTGGTACACCTTAATGCTGGAAGAGATGCAATATTGCATGAGGGGATTGCAGGGTATGCGGGACCACCCCAGACAGCAGTGGTCTCACTGTGATCTGTGACTACAGACAGAATGCTTGGGGCACAAAAGTTGCAGCAAAACTGAGGCTGTATTGGCCGATAATCTTGTCTCCCTGGATCCCATTTCACCCAAGCTACAAAGTGTCTGCAGCCCTTGACACACAGCCTCTTGTGCCCTGCTTGGCTCTTGTATTGTGCAGTCAGCCACAGACAACAGACCTTGGCTAGAGTAAGTTAGTGCATCGAGGAAAACAGTTGTGGACAGACCATGCTGCCTATACGAGCTGCAACATCTCTTGGGGGATCACAGGGGGCTGTGAGACCACCTCAGATAAGCAGCAATGCTATCTGTGATCTGTGACTCTGCGGGAACATGCAAACATGGATTGCAGAAAACAGGCTATTGGCATGAATAGCCTTTGACTTCCACTTCCTGAGCTCCTGCCCCATCCAATACAGTAAAGTGGCCTCCACATGTTGAATAGGCAGCTCCCCCTGCCCTGGGTGGTACATTCTTCAATTACATAGATCTCATCCAGCAAAGTGAGCACTTTTAGGGAATACAGTGATGAGAAGATCACTGCTTGCCAGCATGAGATATGAGATCTAAGCTTTGGAGATCTCTGGGGTTTTGTAGGCCTCACACAGACCACAGTAGGTCACACAGTGGTATGTGACTTTGGTGGGAGCCCGCAGTCCAGAGCCGGCGGCAAAATTATGGTGCTGTATAGACCTGATGGCCCCGTGCTCACTGAATGATGCCCCACCAACCCACAAAATTATCAGTGCAAGCTTGCTTCCCATGCACCCAGTCTTTATCTTGTGCTTTCCTTGAGTCATAACTCAACAGCAAACAAAAGCAAACAAAAGTTCGTGTGGGCCCATGCAATGCCTGTTCATACTGGAGAAGGCATTCAGTGGGCAGCCCAAACTCACATCTACAAAGCTTCAGTAATCGTAAACAGAGCTCAAATGTTTGTAGGCCCCAGGTGGGGCAGCAGCTGGCCTCACTTTGATCTGAACTTGTACAAGAGCCACAGAAAAAGTACTGGCATGTAAACTGACACTGTAGTGGCAGGGGGAAATTTACTCGCATAGATCCAGGTGATTCCTGGGGTCCCCTGCACCATCCAACATGCATGTCACTAGAGGCTCTTCCAGTTGCAGAGACTTTCTGGCAACTGACAGCAGTATCAGGCCTTGAGGAGCATGGTCTTTCTGCTAAACTGCCCTAGGTCAGGACAAGGGATAACTGGACTGCTGCCTACAGTGCTGTCTTCACCTATAGATACATCACAGGTAACAAAACTCTGCAGAAAGCTTTATAGCTCTCACCGGTAACCCTGAGCAATCAAAGACAGCAACGGACCTTGGCAACTGGGGAGCTGTTTCTCAAGGGGCCACAAAACAACAAAAATCCTGGAGGCTGGCACTCATACCACAACAGAGCAACCATCTGACTAGTCCTATAAGCAAAACCATACAAAGGGTGGTCTCCAACAAGTACACAAGCCTGCTAGGGCAAAATTCCACTCTGTGGGGTAGCCCCAACATAGCAACCCATATCTTGTGGGTGCAAGCCAGTTTCCCACAATTGGTGAGGCTGAGTGTTTAATCCCATCCACTGGTGTACTATCACCAATAAAGGCTTAGCAACAACAGAAGAATCAAACACAACACACAAATATTACATCCGAGCCACAACACAAGGGGTTAGGAGAGTGTGCTCTGGGTCAACAGGATGCCTTCCATATAGCAATCTGGCCAAGGCTGAGAAATGAAAGAAATATTCCTAACATATAGAAACAAACAATGAGAGGCGAATTAAATGAGAAAACAAAGAAACATGCCACAAATGAAATGACAAGGGGGAAAAAAAAATCCAGAAATAAGCCAAATGAAATGGAGACAAACAAACTATCAGAAACAAAGTTAAAAATAATGGTGATAAGGATGCTCAACTAACTTCAGGGGGAAAATGGATGAGCACAATGAGAAGCTCAACACAAGAGATAGTAGCATAAAAAGAACATAGAGAAAGTGTGTAACTTTTGAGAACTGCAAAGAAAACTGTAAATAAGTCACTAAGATCTAGATAAAACAGAGCATTACAACTTAGGAGAAGAAATATTAAGCAACTAGCATAAATAAAATATAGGATGGGGCAAATAATGAGGTTCCAAAGTCCTGAGTGCTGAGTGGGACAGAGACTGCAGCAGCCGGCAATCTGCAGACACTGTTAAAGGGGCCATGTCACTGAGTGGCCTTTCACAGTGATGGATCTGTTCACTCTGAGCACCAGCAGAGTTTTGGCTTCACAGGGGGCACCAGGGAATTACAGGGGGACACTGAGTTGTAGGAATGAGGGCTGGAGGTGAGGGTATCTCCAGGAAGAAGTGCAGTGGTATCAATTGTTCGTCTGTTGAGCCTCCCATCACAGTGTGTGGACTCAGCAGCGCCACAGCTGAGACATCATCAAACTAGATAACAGAGGTTGGCTCTATCAGAGGATTTTCCTTAACTTCACCTTCTCCAACTAGCAACCTACAAAGCCACATCCAGTTGTGTCCACGGCGATTTCAGTAACTCTTCGCTGAGCACACCAAGACTCAAACGGTGGCAGCTGAGCTCTTTTTCTGCGTGTGATATTCTTAAGGAAGACTATAAGCATAGCATCTGTGGCTTGCTTGCTGAATCTTAGCAGGTGCCAGAAGAGCACAGGCTGAGGCTAAAATTGGCCTACAGCTGAACCATCTCAGGATTGTGACCCAGACACCTACTAAATAAAACACACTAATAAGAACCAGGAGACATAAGAGCTTTGCTTAGTACATAAAAACAGACACAGAAAGGCAGCTTAAATAGGAAGACAAAGAAACAGAAACCATATGAGAGAACAGATCAGAGATCGAAGAATAATGGAGGCAAGCAGTCTAACAGACTCAGGATTCAAATGCTGGTTATAAAGATGCTCAATGAACCTTAGGGGAAGTGTAAGATAAATCAGTGAGAACTTAGACAAAGGGGTAAACAACACATAAAATGGAATTTAATAAAAGGGAACCAGTCAGAAATGAAGAACACATTATCTGAAGATGAAGAGTATATTAGAGGAAATCAATAGAGTGCATAAAAAAAGAGGATCAAACCACTGATAAAAGGATAGGAAAGCCAAGAACACTCAAGTAGAATGGCAAGAAAAAATGAAGTCAAGACAATAATAATAGTTTAAGAAGCCTATGCAACAAAATTAAATGTAAAAAATATATGTATCTTGGGGTACCTGAAGGAAAACAAGACGTTGAAGAACTATTTGAAAAAATAATGATGGAAAACTTCCATAACCTGGTGGAAAAAACAGACATACAGCCTCAGGAGCTCAGAGAGTCTCAAGAAAAATGAATCAAAAGAGATCAATACCAAGACATAATTAAACAGTCAAAGATTAATACAAAGAGAGAATCTTAAAAGCAGCAAGAGAAAAGCAGTTAGTTACCTACAAGGGAGCACCCATAAAACTAGCAGCTGATTCCTCGAAAGAAACTATGCAGGGCAGAAGGGCTTGGCACAAAAATTCAACATGATAAAAATCCAGGATCTATCAACCAAGAATACTTTTATCCAGCAAAGCTTTCGTTTAGAGTCAAAGGACAGAAAAGAGCTTCCAAGACAAAAATAAACAAAGGTAATTTATCACACTAAGCCGCTATCACAAGAAAATGTTGGAGGACTTCTTTCAGAAGAAAAACATGTATCAAAAGCAGGAATAAAACGTGGTAATAACTACATTCTTATCAATAAGTACTTTAAATGAAAATAATTAAGTGCTCCAACCAAAGATAGAGTTGCTGAATAGAAAAGGAAGTAAACCCCTTACATATGCTGCTACAAGAGACTCACTTCAGAATAAAAGACACACATATACTAAAAGAAGAGGATGAAAAAACAAATTGCCTTGATGGACTTAGAGAGTACTGGTGTTGAATGAAGTTAGTCAGATAGAGAAAGGCAAATTCCAACATGATTTCACTACATGTGGAATCTAAAAACAAAATAACAACAACAATGAAAGAAGAAATAATCTCATAGATACAGAGAATATTTTTGAGGGCTACTAGAATAAGAGGGGTTGGGGGGATGATGGAAAAGTGCAAGGTGATTAAGAAGTACAAATGGATAGTTAGAAAGTAGACATACAGATATAAAGTGTAGCATAAGGAAATAAGTTTAATAATGCAATAAATATGAAAGGGGGAATAAGGGTACTAGATTTAGTGGGGTGAGCACATTGTGAGTTAGTGGATCTCTGATTACTAGGTTGTCAACTGAAACTGGTATATATTGCATGCCAATACAATTAAAAAAAAACTCATTGAACTATACAATGTAAATATGTACAACTATGTGTCTATTTTATTTCAATAATGACAGGGCAAAAATTAAAAAAAAAGATTAATGAAACAGAGATCTGGTTTTTGAATGGATAAATAAAATTGACAAACTCTTAACCAGATTTACCAAGGAAAAATGAGAGAGAACTCAAAATAAATAAAATCAGAAATAAAAGAGGAGAAATATCTCTGGGCTCCACAGAAATAAAAGGATTATAAGAAAACACTACAAGCAATTATATACCAACAAATAGGACAATCTGGAAAAAATGGATGATTCCTAGAAACAGTACAATCTCCCAAGATGAGTCATGAAGAAGAGAAAATTTGCACTGACTGATTACCAGGAACAAAATCGATCAGTAATCAAAAAAACCTCACACACACACACACACACACACACCACACACACACACACACACACGTCCCTGACCAGATGGCTTCATACATGAATTTTACCAAATATTGAAAGAATTAATGCTATTCTTCTCTATTTCAAAAAAACTCAAGAGAGCAAGGATCCTTAACTCCTTTTATGAGGTACCATTACCTTGATTCCAAAACCAGACAAAGAATTACAAAAATAAGATAGACCAATATCTCTTATGATCTTTGATGCAAAAATCTTCAACAAAATATTAGCAAGACAAATTCAGCAACACATTAAAAATTCATACACATGATCAAGTTGGATTTATTCCTGGGATGGCAAGGTTGGTGCAATATCCACAAATCAAATTATGTGAAACATCACATTAACAAATGGAAAGGTAAAAACGATATGAATGCAGAAAAGGAGTTCGAACAAATTCAGCATCCATTTATGTTAAAACTCTCAGTAAAGTCAGAATAGAGGGAACATCCTTCAACATAATATAGGTCTATTGACAACCTACAGCTAACATCAAAATCAATTAGCATGGAAAGCCTAAAAGCATTTTCCTTAAGATCAAAACAAGCAAGGGTGCCCACTTTCCCACTCCTCTTCAACACTGTATTGGAAGTTGTAGCCACAGCAATAAGACAGAAAGAGACAATAAAAGGTATCTGAAATTGAAAGGAAGAAGTAAAACTCTTATTATGTTGCTAATGGCATGATACTATATAGAGAGAAACTTAAAGAGTAACCAAACTGTTTAGAACTGATCAACAATTCAGTAAAGTATCAAGATATGAAATTAATATTTAGAAGTCAGTGACTTTTTTCTTTTTTACAACAATGATGAACTTTCGAAAAAAGAAATTCAGAAAACAATTTTATTTACATTGCATTGAAAATAATGAATTACTTAGGAATCAAATTAATGAAGGGAATAAAAGACCTGTTATCAGAAAATTGTGTCTTGAAAAATTGTAAAAGATACAATAGATGGAAAGCATATACCATGCATATGGTAGGAAGATTCAACATCATTAAAAATGGGTCTACTACCACCCAGAGTAATCTATAGATTCAATGCAATCCCTATCAAAATACCAATGACATTTTTTCAGAGAGATAGAACAATAATCTAAAACTTATATGGAACCATAAAAGTCCCCTGAACAGTCATGGCAATCTTGATCAAAGAAGAGCAAGTTGGTGGTATCACACTACTTGATAGTAAACTATACTACAAGCTTACAGTAATCAAAACAGCATGGTACTGGCATAGACCTGATACATTGAGCAAAGCAACAGAATAGAGAGCCCAGAAATGAATCCATGCCTGTACACTCACTTAATATATGACAAAGGAGGTAAGAATATACATAAGGTAAAGACAGTTTATTCAATAAATGGTGCTGGGAATTTTGGACCACATACATGCAAAAAAAGAAGAACCTGGATCAATCTTCTTCATTGTATACAAGAATCGACTCAAATGGATTAAATTGCCCAAAGGGAAGGATGTTGGGGGACTGAGAGAATGGGATGAAGGGTTTAAAGAAGTACAAATTAGAAATTGATAGATGGTCATCTGGATGGGAGCACAGCATCACGTAATGTAGTTAGCATTAATATATTGGCTAGGGTGGAAAATCAGAGGACAAGAAGGACAAATTATGGGGGTTATTTTAAAATTATATGAATGTCTAACAAATACTGTATACTTGAAGCAATTAAATAAATTAATTAATTTAAAATTTAAAAAAATAATAATTTAAAAAAAACTGAATTGAAAAAATACATTAGAAGGCATCAACAGTAGATTAATAAGCAGAGATCTAATCTGTGATTTGGAAAATAAGATAGCAGAAATCAACCAATTCAAAGAATTTAAAAAAAATAAGAATTGTTAAATGAGGATAGTTCATGGAGCCTCTGAGACAACGTCAACTGTAACAACATTTTAATCATAGGGATACAGAAGGAGAAGAGAGTAAGGAATTGAACACCTATTTGAATAAATAATGAAGTATAAATTTCCCTAACCCAGTGAAGAAAATATGAGTCTAGCTCAGGAAGCATAGAAAGTCCCAAACAAGATGAATTCAAAAGTCTACACCGGACAAATCATAATTACTATGTCAAAGGTTAAAGATAAAAAGAATCTTGAAAGCAGCAAGGGAAAGGCAGTTAGATACCTAAGGGAGCTCCCATAAGACTGGCAGCTGATTCTCATAGAAACTTTGTAGGCCAGAACGGATCGGCACAAAATATTCAAAGTGATGAAAAGCAGGGACCTATAACCAAGATTACTCTATCCAGCAAAGCTATCTTTTAGACTTGAAGGACAGAGACTGAAGAACTTTCCAGATAAGAAAAAGCTAAAGGATTCATTACCGCAAAAAGTATTACAGGAAATTTGAAGGGACTACTTTAAGAAGAAAAGGAAAAAATAGGAGGAAGAAGAGGAGGAGAAAGGAGGAGGAGGAGGAGACGGAAAAGGAGGAGAATCAAAAATATAAATAATAAAATGGCAATAACTATATATCTATCAGCATTTACTTTGATGTAATAGATTAAATGCTACTTAAAAAACATAGGATGTCTGAATAGATAAGGAAAACAAGATCCTTAATATGCTGCTTATAAGAGACTCGCTTGGATTTAAAGACACACACAGACTGAAAGTAAAGGGATAGAAAAAGATATTTTATGAAAAAGGATACAAAAAAACAGTTGGGGTAGATACTTATATCAGACACAAATAGACTTTAAAATAAAGGCTATAACAAGAGACAAAGAAGGACCCAGTAACTTACTTCTGGATATTTTTCCGAAGAAATCTAAAAATACTGTTTTGAAGGGACATGTACGTTCTATGTTCATTGCAACATTATTTATAATAGCCAAGATATAAAAGCAACCTGAGTGTCCATCAATGGATGAATGGATAAAGAAGAGGTGGTACATATATATAATGGTATACTTACTCAGCCATAAAAAAGAATAAAATTTGCATCTGCATCAACATGGGTGGACCTAGAGGGTATTATGCTGAGTAAATAAGTCAGACAGGGAAAGACAAATGCCAATGTGATTTTCTTATATGTGGAATCTAAAAATAAAATAAAATAAAATACATAAAATATATAAAATAAAGTAAAAATAAATAAAAAAAAAACCTCATGAGATACAGAGAACAAACTGATGTTTGGCGATGGGAGGAGGGTTGGAGGATGGGGAAAAAAGAGAAAGGGATTAAGAAGTACAAATTGCTAGTTACAGTATAGTCATGAGAATGTAAGTATAACATAAGGAATAGGTTCATAACTTGTAATATATATTTATGGTGTCAGATTTACTGGGGTGATCACTTCGTAAGTTATATAATGCTAATCCTATGTTGTAGATCTGAAATGAATAAATATTCAATGTTTAATTGTAATTGAAAAATAAAAAAAAATATATAGGAAAAACTGGGTCTGCATGAAATCTATTATTTTATTTCTATCCTGTGTGTTTTAAATATGTTTCATTAACTCATTAATTAATTTATTCATTTACTAATTATTATATGTCAGCAATTGTGCTAGATTGTTGGTACAATAATGAAAATTTCAGACATAGTCCTTGCTTTCACAGAACTTACCTCTAAATTCTATGCTTTTCCTAATGGCCATACTTTCTGGAAGAATGTCCCAATATTTACCTCCTCAGCCCTTGTAGACTAACTGGACTATTCACTAACCTCCAAAGACAAGACAGTACTATTGTTTCCATCTGGCATACATCTCTGTTCTATTGCCAGCTGTCAAAATCCTACAAGTTGATTTAATTTTAAGATGAAAGACTGAGATTGTTTTATAGTTTTTTTTTAACATCCAAATTTCAAAAGTGATATATAAAGATATAAAAAATAAGTATAACTATCTTTATCCTAAAAAACAATAAGGGTGGACTAGACACTGTTAGAAAACCTTTGAAGAGTGAAAGTCAATAGATGATTAGCCCGAAGTAAAAAAACATGGCCTCAAAATGCATGAAGACCTATTCTAATATAAACATGAGAGTAAGCACCAAGAATTGTTTGGTGTTGTAGAAAGGGAATTCCATGAATAAGAAAACTCAATGGCGACCGTCACCAAAGATAATCGGGGTACCATAAAATGGGAAACTGGTCAGTTTAATTCACTGCATGCGGGAGTAAGAGACATCCTCATATCTCTCCCTTGAACACAATAACCTGAACATCTAAAACTAAACAACAACAACAAAAAAACACTTGAACATTTGAGTAGAGAGTAGTTGTATCAGTGTCTAATTTCAGGCAAGAACTTGGGTTTCAGAGGTGGAAATTTTCCCAAATGGTTGTGACTCCCAGGAAGAAATCAGAACATTAATATTGAGACTAAGAAGCTAAGGAAAACTTATTCTTGCAGATTTTGCAATTTCCCAAACTTTCATCTCAAACAGGTTGAAACTTAAAACTAAGCAGTATGTCTTGGTTCTTTGAGGACATAAGAATTCACAAATTTTTTATCATAAAAACTTTTATTAAAGAATTATTAGAGATGTATTTTCCATATTGATATTTTTTACCACATGATACCAGAGATAATATTTTTGGTAGTACATTATTAATTGTTTAAAAAGTAATAGTTATATGCAACTGGCGAGTTAAGCCACAATTTAATAGATAATAATTTATTTAGGGTGATTTTAAATTAAATTAAAAGTAAAATAATTTAATAAATTATTAATTAAATAAAATTATAGTTGTATTCAAATATAGAAATTGTGAAGGTGATACAAAATAGCTGAATTGTGCTAATAATGTATAATAGCAAGAAGAAAAGTGAATTCAAAATGAAAAATTCAAATATAAGAAACAATGATGAATAAAGAACTGAAAAGTAGCAGATTATAACTTCCCAAAATATATCACTTTGTCACAAGATTTTTTTGAGCTGAAAGTAATTGAGAAAAAACCAGATACAAGAAAACCTCTTTCCTCCTATTTCCTTAAAAAAACAGGACATAAATTTACAAAGATATCCCTCCTCCCCCTCTTTACAAGGAAGGACAAAACAGAATTACTGGAGAAAACTTTATATTCTTAAACAGTGGGAGAATAGCAAACTTTACTAATCAGCCTGATCTCTGACTTGGAAATCTAAAACTGCTATTCTTTGTCTTGTAATTTCTCCACAAATTGATTTTTCTATGTTGAAATGCTATGTAAGCTGCAATTCTAAGCCACTTTTGGTACTCATCACTCCCTGGATTTCTCCCATTTATACATGAAGTATGTGTGTTAATAGACTTCCGTTTGTGTTTGTATTGTTAATCTGTTTTGTTTGTTTGTTTGCTTTGTTTCGCAGAGGTTCAACCAAGAACTCAGAAAAGTAGAGGAGAATTATTCTTTCTCCCAACAGAAACTATAAAATGGTTAAACTGAATATTATTAATGGTTTAAACATGTTAAATTCAGAACTGGAAGTGAAATTCCATATTTTAAAAGAGGAAAAGAGAGAATGGAGGCAGGATAAAAAAATATCTAAATATATGCTACACTTCTTGTTTTGGGTAGAGGGATAGACAATAAATATCATTGAATACTTTCAAAAACATACATTTAAGTGTATTAAAATTTAAGGATAACCACTAGTAGAATACATATGCAGAGTGACACACAAATGTAAATGCAAACATATACTCACACATATATTTCAAAACATTTATGAAAAATATTAATTAAGAAAATTTAATACCTGGATAATAGAAAATATAAAAGTATACATTGAAAATAGACCACACATATGAATATTCACAGTAAGTATAAGGATATTAAACTCTTGTAGATTGGCTAAAAATTCAATTAAGTTTCATTTACATTAGACAGAAGAAAGTTTGAGAAATGAGATGAAAAATATACTAAGAAAATGCTAATAAAATATGTAGGTGTGACATTAATAAAGGAAAACTAAATTTCAAAGCAAAAAGCATCACAAGGGCACAGAAAGAATATTTATATGGAAAGAATAATCCATCAAAATATATAACAATCATGAACATTTATTACCTAATTATGTAGTTTCAAAATATATCAATAAAAACTGATATAATTTTAAGAAAAAAATCTGCAATCATAGAGACAATTTAACATACTTTACTAGGTTTCTAGATCAGGTTCATTAAAAAAGTAAAGAATATAGGAGTTTTGAATTTACAATTAACAAACTCAATATTATGTAGCTATGTTATAAACACACATGCATACATATACATGTTTATATTTATAAAGAAAAATCAAATTATTTTCAAACAAATGTAGTCTCAAAACTAACCATATATTAAGCATCAGGGAAAAAATCTCAAATGAAAATTAATATTGTATTAATTCAGTTTATATTCACTGACCATCATGCAATAAAATTAGAAAGCAATAACCCAAATGTAGCAAGGCAAAACAAACAAAATCTCTATACAGTCATGAGCTGGTAAAAGACGGGATATGTTGTGAAAAATGTTTCATTAGGCGATTTTTATTGTGCAAACATCATAGAGTGTGCTTACACAAACCTAGATGTATAGCTTACCTAGGCTATATGGCATAATGTATTGCTCCCAGGCTACAAGCCTGTACAGCATGTTACTGTACAAAACTACATGAGATGAAATCAAGCATAAGAAAAAACGATGAAATCAAAAGACAAAGTAAACAAGAAATGTGTGAGACTGCTGCCAGCATAACATGACATACTGTTTTAGAGCAAACATTGTTTTTCTAAGTAGAAAAGAGCACACTCTAAATTAACAATAAAAAGTATAGTATAACTAAATACATAAACTAGTAACATAGTCATTTATTATCATTATCAGGTGTTATGTAATGTACATAATTGTATGTGCTATACTTTTGAGCAGTAGGTAAAAACACCACAAAAACTGAGTAATACATTGCACTAAGGAGTTAAATGGGTTTTTGGTGGCTGTGTGTCACTAGGACTATTTTAGCTCCATTTATATGCCTATGAGAACGCCCTTGTATATGTGATCTGTTGTTGACCAAAACCAAAACGATGGTATGTGATGCATAACTGTACAGATGCAAATTTAAATGCAAACTTTGAAATATATATTGTGTTTAAAAAATTAAAATGAAAATTACAGTTTATTTAGAACTAAAACTCATCACTATTAAAACTGGTAAAACACAAGCAAAGAGAGATTTTGGAGGGATATATAGAGATCTAATAAAATGAACATATAGAAAACAAGAAAAGTGGAAAATAAATGAAACAAACATTGACTCAAGAAGCTGATAGAAAAAAAAAACATACAACAATTTTATTAAAAGGAAGTAAGAAGTTAATAAAGGTAAGTCAAGAAATAATAAAAAACAAAACAATATAGACTTGATTTCAGAAGCATGCAGAGACATCCCAGATCTCTCCCCTTGAAACAACAATAAGCTGAACATCTAAAACTCAACAAAAACACCTAAACTGCACACCAGCACGTCTGAGTATGGGAACTGCACATAAGAACTACCACAGGTCAGAACCTGAGTGTCGGGCTGGGAAAACAATGAATCTGACTCTCACAGCTGCCTGATAAAGGAGGAGAAGGAGAGAATTGTGGCGACTTCCCTGAACAGCCCTGCCTGGGAGAGTTGTGAGCTCCCCAAGACTGATGGCAGGGGTCAAGTCATCGGGCAGAAGGCAGAGAAGCGGGATAGCAGAAAAACAGAAGTTGATTTTTACCAACTGCGATGCAAAACTGAAGCTGAGCCATGGGCCCAAATTCCCAATCCAGAGGCCCCATCCCCCATACCCTCCTAGACTGAAAACTGCAGAACCCCAGAAGAACTAAGCAAATGCTACTGAAACCATCATGAACACTGACAGGAACTAAGACTAAGTTAGCGAGAATGATAAAACATCTAGAAGAAAATAAAAAGGCATTTAACACTATATAAAGCAGGGATCCAGAGGCTTAGACACCATACTGGAAACAAAAGAAAAGTGCCTTGTTAAAACAGGCTAAAGAGAGACCTTTATTTAATAAATCTTCTCTCTGGAAAGAAAAGCAGATACATTTCCATTAATAACCAGGTAGAGAAATAGTCCATTAAACACCATGAACAACCAAAGTGACAAGGCATCTCAGAAAGAAAGAGAAAAATCTCCAGAAAATGAGCTTATAATAACAGAAATATGAAACTTAAATGACAGAGAATTCAGGAAGAGAGTTTCTGAAAAAATTCAGTGAGATCTGAAAAGAGTCATATAGACAATTTCAGGAATTGAAAAAAAATAGATGAGCAGAACAAGGAGATAGAAACCCTCAAAAGAACAAAATAGATTTCCTGGAGATAAAAAAATACACTGCAAGAGTTGAAAATGAAATAGCAAGCTTTGTGAAATAGAGGTGACCAAATGTAGGAAAGAATCAGTGATATTGAAGACACAAATTTGGAAATAAATCAGAAGAAAGAAGAGAGAAATGGAAGAATGAAATATAATGAAAGAGAAATATGAGAACTAGCTGATACCATCAGGAATGGAAACATAAGAATAATGAGCATTATCAAGGCGAGGAAAAGGAGCAGGAACTAGAAGCATTTTTAGACAAATAGGCAATGAAAATTTCCTAAATCTAAATAATGAGCTGGAGCTTGAGATTCAAGAAATCAACAGAACATCCAATTATCTCAACCCCAAAGGCCTCAACAAGACACATTGTATTAAAATTATCAAAAATCAATGATAAAGACAGAATTATCAGGGTAGCCAGGGAAAGAAAACGGTAACTTATAAAGGAAAATCCATTAGATTATCATCGGTCTTCTCAGTGCAAACCTTACAAGGCAGAAAGGAATGGAATCAAATATTTAAATTCTTAGTGGAAGGAAATACCAGTCTAGAATAATGTATTCACTAACTCTTCTTTAAGTATGAAGAACAAATTAAGACCTTTCCAGACATACAAAAATTGAGGGAATTCTGCATTACAAGGTCTGCACTACAGGAAGTAATCAGGGTCAGCTCATCTAAAACAAAATGACAAAAAAATACATAATTAGGAGTAAAGTGACTATCAGACAAATAGAAGCAGAGGAGTGCAACCCTTATTAAGAACGGGGCATTATAAGCTTAAATAATAAGAAGAGAATGGCTATAGCAAGATAGTAATGCACATTCAGCATAGATAGAAACAAATTGAGTAAACAGTGACTGAAAACGGGAGGATTCAAATATCCAAATTCACAAAGGGGAATGGAGATAAGGTACATGCAGAAGAAAATGAATGACTGAAGTAAGAGAGAGAGAGTGAGAGAGAAGAGAGAGAGAGAGAGAATGAGAGAGAAGAGAGAGAGAGAGAGAGAAGAAAGAGAGAGAGAGAGAGAGAGAGAGAGAGAGAGAGAGAGGAGAGAGAGAGGAGAGAAACTATCTTTACATATTCATAATGGTAACAGCACACCAAGTTTCAGAACTGAAGTATATAATATAAACAAGAAGAACCAGAGGAAAATCACAACAAAAGCCAATCAAAATGAAGAACATAGAAACATAAGTAAGGAAGCAATGGAACTCAGACCTCCCAGAAAGCAAAATATAAAATGGCTATAAGAAGACCTCATATTTCACCTTAAATGTAAATGAACAGAATTCACCAATTAAAAGGCACAGAGTTGCAGAAAGATCAAAAAACAAAACCCACCATGTTCTGCCTCCAGGAGACACTCAGCTCCAAAAACAATATAGACTCAGAGTGAAAGGGCAGAAAATGATATTTCAAGCAAATAGCATTCAGAGAAAAGTGGGAGTGGGTACTAATATTGAATGAAGTAGACTTCAAATAAAAAAAAAAGATATATAGAAAGTACTGAGGGACTTTATAATGATAAAGGCAATCATGAACCAAGAAGACATAACACTTATTAATATCAATGCTCTCAAGCAGGGAACCTGAAATATGTAAATAATTACTAGCAAAACTACAAGGGAGAAACAGACCAAAACATTAGCATAGTAGAGGACCTACATACTCATTGTTGGGATATGGACAGATTATCCAAACAGAAAGTCATGAGGAAATAGCATCTTAAATGATATTAGACCAAGTGGAAACATAATTGACATTTAAAGAGGCTTCCCCCAAATGACTGCTCTATACATTCTTTCACTAGTGCACATGAAACATTCTCAAGAATCGACCACATACTGGGACACAGATCAGGTCTCATAAACATAAGATTGTTGAAATCATACCAACCATATTTTCTGATCATAAATGCTTTGAAACTAGAGATCCAACTGTAAAGAGTAATGAAAAAAACACAAATGCATGGAGATTAAACAATGCTACTGAAAAACAACTGGGGTCAGAGAAGAAATTAAAGGAGAGATAAAGAGATATATAGAAACGAATGATGATGATAATATCAAAACCTTGGAACAGGCAAAGCACTCATAAGAGGAAAGTTCAATCATTACGTTTTTATCTCCAAAACAAGAACTAGCCCAAAGAAATAACATAATTCTTCATAAAACAAAAACAAAAACAAAACAAACAAATAACACAAACAAAAAACTAGAAAAGGAGAACAAATGAAGCCTAAAGTCAGCAGAAGGAAAGAAAATAATCAAATTAGAGCAGAAATTAATGAAATTGAGCAAAAAAAAGCAACAGAAAAATAAGTGCAACCAAGAAGATTGTTCTCTGAGAAAGTCAATAAAATTGACAAACCCTTGGCTAGACTCACTAAAGAATAAAGAAGAAAGAACACAACCAATATGGATGAAGAGAGGAAATTATGACTGACATTGCAGAAATACAAAGGATCATACAAGAATACTATGGAAAAGTATAACCAAATTTAATAATCTAGAAGAAATAGACCCAGTACTTAGAAAATACACCTTCCTGGACTGAATCAAGAAGTACTGGAAAAATCTCAATAGACCGATCAGCAGTATGAAAATTGAAACAATTGTCAAAAACCTCCAAAAAGTCAAAGGCCAGTACAAGATGTCTTTACCAGTGAATTCTACCAAACTTCAAAGAAGATTTATACTTATTCTCCTCAAATTCTTCACAAAATCAAAGCAGAGGCATTTGCTAACTCATTTTTTGAAGCAATATTATTCTGATACCAAAAACTTTAAAGATAACACACACACAAAAAACAAGAAAACTAAAAATCAATATCTTTCATGAACACAGATACAAAAATCCTAAACAAGATACTGTGAACTGAATGCAGCAACATATTAAAAGATTATACACTACGATCAAGTGAACTTCATTCCAAAGGCACAGGATGGTTCAGCATACATAAATCAATTAATGTGATACACACATCAACAAATTAAAAAATAAGAATCATCTGATCATATCAATAGATGCAGAAAAAGCCTTCGACAAGATACAGCATCCATTTATGATCAAAACACTTAACAAATCGGTATAGAAGGAAAGCTCTTAACATGATAAAGGCTATAATGACAAAGTCTAAGTCAACATAATATTAATGGTGAAATATTAAAACTTTCCTCTTAGATGAGGAACAAGAAAGGCTGTCCACTATCACCTTTGCTATTCAGCATAACATTTAAGGTCTAGCGAATTCAATCAGGCAGGCAAGGGAAAGGATAAAGACATTCAAATAGAAAACAAAAGTCATTTTTTTTTTTTTTTTTTGCTATTTGTGGTAACATGAATTCTCTATTTAGAAAACCCTAAAGACTCACAAGAGCACTACTGGAAACAATAAGCAAATAGAGAGTTAAAGTGCTTTGATACGAAATCAACATTCAAAAATCCATAGCATTCTACATTATAATAATGAACTGTCAGAAAAAGAAGTGGAAAAAATAATTCCTTTTGCAATTACAATAAAAGTAAATCCTAGGAATAAATTTAACAAAACATGTGAAAGACCTGTATAATGAAACTACAAGAACTATTAAAGAAATTGAAGAAAATATAAGAAATGGAAAGATATTCCGTGTTTTTAAATTGGAAAATACATAATTAAAATGACCATATTACCTAAAGTCATATATACAGATTTATGCAATCCTCATCAAAATCTCATAGTCAGTTTTTAAAAGAATAGAACAAAATATCATCAGATTTGTACAGAAGTCAAAATACCCAAATTGCCAAAGCCAACTTGAGAAAAAAAAGAACAAGACTGGAGGCATCACTCTACCTGACTTCAAGTTATACTACAAAGTGACAATAATCAAAAAAAGCATGGTACTAGTAGCAAAAAAGACATGCATACCAGTGGAATAGAAATTGAAGTTCCAGAAATAAAACCCATATTCACATGGAAATAATTTTAGATTAAAAATAAACAAACAAGAAAATGGAGAAATGAAAGATTCTTCAATGAATGGTGCTGGGAAAACTGGAAAGCCACCTGCATGGAATGCAACTAAACTGTTGTCTATCACCACGTGCCAAAATTAACTTGAAGTGGATTTAGAACTTGAATATAAGACCTGAAACAATAAAATGCATAGAGGCAAACGTAGGAACTAAACTCAGGCTCCTTGGACTTATATTGGATTTTATGAATTTGACCTCAAATTCAAGGGAAGTAAAAATTAAAATAAATGAATGAGACTACATCAAACTAAAAAGCTTCTGCTCAGCAAAAGAAATCGTCAATAAGGTAAAGAGACAACCATCTAAATAATGTAATATATTTGCAAGAGACACCTCTGATAAGGGTGCAATATCCAAAATATACAAAGAATGTCTATAACTTAATAACAAAAAAGCAAATGATCCAATCAAAAATGGGCAGAGGACCGATGTAGACACTTCTCAGAGAACATACCAATGGCCAAAAATATTTGAAAAAAAAATGCTCAACATTGCTAGCTATTAGAGAAATGCAAATCAAAACCACAATGAGATACCATCTCACACCTGTTAGAATAGCTATAATCAACAGGACAAGTAATAACAAATGTTGGAGAGGATACGGAAAAAAAGAAACCCTCATACACTGCTGGTGGGACTGTGAATTGGTACGGACACCATGGAAAACAGTATGGAGGTTCTTCAAAAAAACTAAGACTTGATCTACCATATGATCCAGCAATCCTTCTACTGAATATTTACCCCAAAGAGTTGAAAACCCATATCTGAAAAGATATTTGCACACCAATGTTCGTATCTGCATTATTCACAGTGGCCAGGATATGGAAGCAACTGAAGTGTCCTACAATAGATGATTGGATAAAGAAGGTGGGTTCATATACACAATGAAATATTACTCAGCCATAAGAAGAGATGAAATACTGCCATTTGCGACAACATGGATGGACTTCTAGATAATCATGCTATGTGAAATAAGCCAAAGTTGAAAATCACATGATATCACTTATATGTGAGATATAAACCTAAATACAACAAAAGAATAGGACAAACAAGCAGAGATTCATGGACTTGGGCTATAGATTAGTTACCAGAGTGTAGAAGGGTGGGGGAGGAGGGGGAGGTAGATGAGATAGAGGCGGTCAAATATAGATGGGTGGGGGAGGGTGAAGTGGGTAAAGGGGTTCAAATATATGATAGTTGAAGGAAACTGGACTTTGGGTGGTGAACACACAATAGAATATACAGATGTCAAATTATACTGTTATTATATAATTATATTAACCAATGTTACCTCAATTAACTTAATTTTAAAAATATATATATAGACTTGATCAATAAAACAGAAAATAACAAGTTACAAGGACCAAGAGAATAGGCAAACTGTTGTTGCATATAATTTTAAAAAATGAAGAAAATTCAATCAAATAAATAGCTTAAAGGAACATCAATAAAGAGGAAATTGAACTGTTAATTATCTCATGCTATAGATGCTAAACACTGATAGGGTAAATCGCCAAGATACTTGTTGAATAACATAAGTAAATTGCAAAACCCATGAAAAGTATGACTGCCTTCAGGATAAAACACAATGAAGCATGTAAAAGTTTTAAAAACTTTTGGAAAGAAATACCTAATTGATAATACATTTACCTCTGGGAGACAGAATAGGACATATAGAGTATTCTTAAATTGTGTTTATCCTTACTTATAACATTTTAATTTTTTTACAAAAAGAGTAAAATTGCCTGTTTAATTAAAATTAGCCTAAAAATAACAACCACAATAAAACAAAAATTTTGACCAATTAACTTATTATGATTACATTCCAGAGATAATGGAGAGAGTTTAGGAAACAATAAGGCTAGAAGGGCAGGCAAGAGTCAGACAAAAGGTCCTGCAGAATATTATTGCCATAAGGGTGAAATTAGAGCATTAGAAGAGTATTAAGAAAGATTTGTGTTTGAGAAAGTTAATCAGATGTTAGAGAACATGTTTGTACAAGAATGTATTTTTAGTAAGGAAGTTATTTTTAAGCATATCTTCTTTTCCTGTCTAAATAGTATGTTTTTGAGGACAAGGCATGTTTCATTCATTTTGGAATCCTACCACAGCACCTAGCTGAATGTTTGTTTGTAAGTAAACATTTAAGAAAGTTTGTTAAATCCATTTAAATTGTGTTGCTTTGTCTGATTCCATACAAAAGTATTCACAAAGTGTATAACTCTTCCTAATTCCTAATGTATTACCAGAGTCATTAGGATTTTATCAGTCTTGGAGAAAAACATTTAAAGTAGAAAAATTATCAGTTATTAATTACAACCACTATTAAATATTGTGGTGATTTTTTCTGGCATCAAACATTGTGATTTAGTAATTAATAGTTTTTTAATACAAAATGAAGATATGATTAAAGTCCTATGCCTCACTATGGAATCTAAATACTCCTCTTCAAACTATATGAGAAAAACTTGAAAATTTTTCAGTATGCTTCAAAAATGTCAATTGTTCTCTATGTTGTTGTTTGACTCAAGCTTGAGGAAATTCATATATTAACTGTTTAGTGTAAAGGAACACAGGTTGAAATCATGCCTGTGTTGCAGTTCCCCATGGATAATTTGAAGATCAAGCAGATCTAAAAGTCCTTGCGTCCTTGATTCATAACTATAGAGTGTTTTGTCTTTTAAAACATTCTTTATCTAAGGAGAGTTTGCCTGTTAGAATAAACTCTTATGATGAGCAGTTTTCTCAGTGGTGAATTATAAATATTCCTCAGGAATAATTTGACAAGCAGCATCCTTCTGTTAGGCTGTCACTTATAAGCCTCTCACATCAAGTATTTTTGAACTATAGTAATAATAATAATAAAAGTGTCATTTTATTAATCTCATGTAAATTTAATATTTTTGTGTAATAGTCATGGTCATTGCTCAAGAGTTAAAACAATTCATAAAAGTCAGCCAGAACTGCAGAGGCACCCATACTCTGAATTCCTGGCATCTTCCTCTGAGACATTCTAAGCTGTGAATGAAAAAGGGGCTCTGTAATAAATCTAACAATTCCACTACTGAAAGTAACCTCTCAGGGTGATCTGATCATAAATTCATAACTGAAAAGATCATGGTTGGTAGTCACATCTCAGGCTTATAACTTCTTTAGTGAAAGATTTATCTTTGTGTTAAACAAATGTTTCCATTGTTCTTGTTCATCTAGTTTAACACACCTTTGAAATGCCAGAGGAATCTTCTTTTTCAGACCCCTGGGAAGTGTAACCACCCTCAAGGAAGCACATAATCTTGTTAACTATTTTGTAATCCAATCATAGAAATTCCTCAGCCTTGCTTTATGCCACCTTCACGTAATCTTTTTATGTTCTCTCCTTATTTCCAAATGCATAAAAGAAACTGCAAATCTGTTATTCTTGTGAGCATTTGAGATTTTGCTTCACAGAGTGTCATCGGTTTTGCTCAAATAAACTCATATTAACTCTTGTAAAAATTTTCAACAAATTTGGACATTTCATAATTCAACAAAGCATGTTTCAGATAGTTCCAGCATTCACTTCATACTACTACAAAGTAAAAAAATTATTATTGTCAAACCCTTCTATTATCTTTAATTCCAACTTTATTGAGATATAATTTATATATAATGTGTAAGTTTAAAGTTGTTTGGGAGGAAAGAATTTTTCTCTGTCCTTCTAGGTTCTTCTGACTGGTCTAAAATCAATTTTAATAAGTATGAATGGGAAATGTACATAAGTGTTAACGTTTTAAGACAATGAGGCAAAATGAAGTATATATATCATTCTGGACTAAGGAGAGGAAGAGTTGGGATCTGAGATTTCAAAGGAAGTAAAGCAATTCAATGAGAGATAAAAAGAGTTAATGTTTAATAAACAAATATTTCAGGGCCATCTAGAGAGTATGAATCACAGAGAGGACTTTGATGAAATGGGACTTCCTAGATTCTCCCCTTTCTGTTACACATCATTCAGATTAAACTATGTTTATGTATGGTGATAATTCTTCCCAGAACAGGCTTTCTATCATATTCTTTTAGTCAGTTTGAGAAAGGTCAAAGATTCTTTCTGAGTCATTTGATTTTTGTTTTTGTTTTTTGCATTTTTTTTTCAATAAAATAATTCTCATGCCAGAGACACATTTTGGGGTGACAAATTTTGTTTTTTTTGTAAGCTGTACAACATGATGATTTGTTGTACATATATACTGTAAAATACTTGCCACAATAGGGTTAGTTAACACCGCTATCAACTCATGTAATATTTATTTATTTATTTATTTATTTTGTGGCAAAACCATTTAAGGCCCAGTTTCTTAGCAACTTTCAGGTATATAATACAGTATTGTTAACTATTGTTACAATGCTATAATATTAGATTTTCATAATTTATTCATCTTATAACTGGAAGTCTGCACCCTTTGATTAATGTATCTCCATTTCTCCCTCCCCCAGCCCCTGGCAATCACCATTCTACTCTGTTTCTGTGAATTTGGCAATTTTAGATTTCACATATAAGTGAGATTCATACAATATTTATCTTTCTCTGTCTGACTTATTTTCCTTCTATTTTTAAAGAGATTTTAACACTTATAACTAAATAATTGCCTTATACTAGTAAGGTTCTCAAAGTATTTTATAAAATAAAGTTTGAAATACTACTTCCTACTTATTTATAAGAATTTCTCCATATCACTCCACCTCTTTCAATTATTCAACTATCAAACACAAATCTCTCTCCTGTATTGATATGATTTTTATATAGGAAAAAAAATAAAAATGAGAAAATTTTTCACCCTCTCCAAAAAAATGAATAAATGCAATGTGGAGGGGGAAAATAATATTTCCTCTACCCTTCTAGGTTCTTGGTTTAGACACTTTTGTAATAAAAAGTACAGATTAACAAGAAAAATAAACAAAAGTTTAATAGCATGTATACCTCTTGTATAAATGGGAGATACCCAGGAAAACTGAGTAACTTCTGAAATGTCCTAAGCTACCACCTTAAATATCATCTCTAGTTAAAGACTAGATAAGATGTTAAAGGGTGAAGAGGCCAGTTATGGGAGGTTACCAGGAAAAAAAAACACACACACACACACACACAATAAGCAAGATGCAGATAAAAGTCATTGCCTTCTCCATTGATAAGAGTTCATAGAGAAGAACCCATTGATAAGAGTTATTCTTTTCCTGGTACAGCGTGGGAGACACCTTAAGAAATAAAGATTTTCCTTACAAATGTAAATGTCTCTTAGGAAAAAGTAACTTCTACCCAGTTTTCAGAGCTTTTTCTGTCTGCTGTCTCTTAAAAATAATCTGCCGAAAGTAATCCTTATGCCAAGAAGGAATATTTTGGGGTGGTGTATCCTGCCTCCTTTTAGCAATAACCTTTCCTTTGATCCCCTCAAAACTTTGTTTGAACCCTGGTTTGTGAACAGTGCAGAATATAAATCATTAGCTGATGTTCAGCTTATAGATTAACTCTCTAACAAACTCTGAGAAGCACTCTTAGAAGGGACAATGAAGGGGCAGTTACTTTGCTCTATAGAAAAATTCCTCTTTAGACTTATAGCAAACTACAGAACAGAAAATAAACCAATTACTCAAAAGTTGATGATAGTGAATGAACTATGTGCAAACCTTTGTTCATTTTGGATTGTTTATTTTCCACTAGAATTACTACCTAAACAGAAGCCAAATATATTAAAAAAGAGTCTTTCTTCATTGTACACCCTGAAGTTTATATTCATTCTTCCAATTTATGTTGCAATTAAATTTGGCACAACATAACTCTAGAAATAATCACACTAGTTTTTCCTTTTTCATTAAAACAGTGCCATCTCCACAGGTGAAGGTAGGGTATTTGTATACATATATGCATGTACCTTGATTTTTAATTCAGAGGCAAGCTCATCAATAATGTAAGCATTCTCTTTTCTTTATTGGTAGTTTGTCAAACAAAGGTGTGTCTCAATATAGGCTACAGAGGAAGAGTTAAGTGGAAAAACAAAACAATTGATGCTTTTCAATTCCCCAAATAAGTGACAAGGTAAGACAGAGTGGGTTACCTCTTCTGTAGTACTCATAATAAGTATTTTTAACTATGTTCCTTAACTTATTATACAATAAATAATTTTAAGGATTTTAAATACAAAATGCTAGCTTCCAATGAAGATCCATTATTGTATACTTGAAAGTTGCTAAAGAATAGATATTATGCATTCTTACCACACACACATAAAATGGTAGTAACTATGTGAGGTGATGTATATGTTAATTAGTTTGATTGTGGCAATCATTTCATAATGTATACATACGTTAAATCATCACATTGTACCCTTTAAATATATATTTGTCAATTATACCTCAAATGCTGAGAACAATAAATAAGCTAATTCATATAAATTGTTATTCTGTGTTATTCAGAATTCTTGATTGCAAGTGTCAGACTTTTACAGTAGCCAAAACAAAGGGAGAGATAGATATATTAACTAATGCAACTTGGAAAGGAAGAACAGGGTTAAATTACTACAGGATCAGTTGAATCCAAGATTTCAAATAATGTTATCAGGGTTTTGGATCTTTGTCTTTTTTTTTTCTTCCCTTCTTTTTTTTTTTTTTCCCTCTTTCTCTCTCTATATCTCTCACTTGGTCACCCAGCCTTCTGAACCTCTGTTTTTGACATCATTCCCAAGCAGATTTGTTTCATATTTTTAAGTACATGGCCCTCGGCAGCTCAATGCCCAGGTTTTCAGAAGGGAAAAAAGATTATATCTCTCTCTGAGTCCAAAGCATTTTATATTCCTATAAAAGCTTTGATTGTTTTGACTCTGGCCATTTTGTCCAGGAGCATTGAGTACTCTGATTTGTCAGGCTGGGCCATGTACCCACCATTTGGGAAAAAATTCAAAGGGTCTCATCATTTTTGGGTCTATAAGAATTACATGGTACAATAATGCTCAGCTCTGGGTAAGCCTTAGAAACACCTGGGGAACTCTTTCTTAAAACTAGACTTTCCTGGTCTATGGCCACCCTGAACAAGACCGATGTCTGATCTCGGAAGCTAAGCAGAGTTGGACCTGGTAAGTACTTGGATGGTATATCACCTAGGAAGACCGGGTGCTATAGGCCTAAATAATTAATAATTAATAATAATAATAGTAATAATAATAATAATATAATAATAATAATAAGAAGAAGAAGAAGAAGAAGAAGAAGAAGAAGAAGAAGAAGAAGAAGAAGAAGAAGAAGAAGAAGAAGAAGAAGAAGAAGAAGTAGAGGTTCCTGGGTCATAGACATTAAATTAGGTGAAGAGAATGTGCATTAAGATCATTGAAAGAGCATGATATGAGATGGGTAGTTCCCAAAAGGGGAAGAAAAGGGCTTTTTGTTTGTTTGTTTGGGCCAGAAGAGAAAAGTATGGTGGAAAGCAACACAAAACAGATATTCACTGCAGGTATTTAGTCAAGTATTTGGCGTATTCTAGAACCTAAGAAGTTGGCTGTTATTATTAATATTATATTACAAAATAGAAACATACAGGGTGGTGACCTAAAATGTTAATGCGCACTACTTGTTTTCCATGTGAGAACAGTAACTCTATAGGCTAATCGAAAATAAAAACAGAGTGATTTTGAACAAAGAGAGAGAGATTGAAAAGATGATATAGATGATGAATGCAAGGCATAGGTATTTGTGAAAAAGTGTAAAAAAGACCTTTTAAAAACTCTAAGAATTAATTTAAAAATTTTTATGTTAAATAAATATTTATTTAGGATCTATGTGCCAGACATTGTTCAACATACTGTGAGTTAACTAGTAAGTTGAAGAGAAAGAAAAGTCTCTGCCCTATGGAGTTTACTTTCAAGTGAATTGAAATAGGCAATGCACAAACAAAAAAAATAAACAATATAATATGTTATTTTGTGATAAATTCTAGGAAAACAGAGGAAAACAGGGAGATAACAGATAGGAGGTAGGAGAGGAGGTAGTGATATTGTGACAATGCTACATAAGATAGCCTTGGAAGGTTTCACTAAGGTGATATTTGAGCAAAACTGAAAGTTAAGGGAGTATGTATATTCACAATTAGAGGATAAGTATTCCAGGCCAAGGTAAGAGCAAATGTAAATGCTTTGAATGGGAACATACCTGCAGCATTGAAAGATAGCAAGGAAATCAGAATATTGGAGTGAAGTAAGTGAGTAAGAACGTTACAGAACATGAAGTTAAAGAGACAGAGAAAGATCAGAACATATATGACCTTATAGTCAAGAGGTTAGCCAACTTTTTCTGTAAAGAGCTAGAAAGCAAATATTTTAGGCTTCATGGTCAAAAGGCAAAATTGAAGATATTGTATAGGTACTTATGTAACAAAGAAAACAAATTTCCACTGTTTTAATTGATAAAATTCAGAATATAATAGTAATAATTGAATACAATTTTTTTGAAATGGAAGTCTACAAACCAGAGCAACATTCTTTGGGGAGAGGGGTTTAAAATGTAGCTTAATTGGAATTTGAATGTAGTGTTCCCTATCATCAAAATCAATTGCAAAAATTCTTCTCTTAATGCTGATTTGTAATGAGATTTTATGTATTTCATCATTGAAAGGTTTATTTTTTCACACAGGTGCTTCCAAACACTGCTATCAATTCATGGGCCTATGGTTTTAAATGAGCATATTCATTGCTTAGAAGACATTTATAAATAATTCTATTATGTTCTTCTTTTGATATTTGCCTCTTAATATGTCATTATATCACAGATTAATCACTTCCAATTGAAGGTTAGGTGATAGATACTTTTCTATCTTTTTCTTGTTTAGATATTATGGATATCCACTGGTAATAAAAAATAAGTAAAATGTATGTATAGTGGTATGTGTGGCATATGAATATACTTGAGATAATTGCATCACTGTGATTATAGTACAATTAATAGGATCATGAAAGCAATGAGCAACGCCATGTTTTTTGTTCTAATTACTGAACACTGACATTGTAGTACAAAAGCAGCCATAAATAATGCATAAATAAATGGGAGTGTCCAAACAACTTTGTTTATGGACATTGAAGTTTGACTTTCATTTGAATTTTTACATATTACAAAATATTATTCTTCTGGGTTTGTTTTTTTTGATCCTTTAAAAATGTAAAAAAAATAAACATTTTGAGTTTGTGGGCCATGATCGATCAGGCTACAGGCCAGAGTTTGCCAACCCCTTTAATAGTCAATAATAATGGCTATAACTTTTATTTTGATTGATATGAGAACTCATTGGGTTGAGCAAAGGAGTTTTATAATTAGATATGTATTTTTAAAAAGTACTCTTCAGGGTGTGTAGAAACAATTATAAGGCATATAAGGGTGGAATCAAATCAGAACAGTTGGGAAGCTATTATAACAACCCAAGTGAGAGATGTTATATTTTCAAAAAGGGTGGTAGCAGAAGAGGAGATGAATAGCGGTTAAGTTTTGGAGCTATCACGTTGTTAGGATTCCTTCTAGGACTTAGAAAGGACTCACACAAGTAAAAGTTAAGCATAATTAATTTTGTAGTAAATCTGTCTTTACAGATAAGATTTGAAGATGAATTAGATGCAGAAGAGAAAAAGACAAAAAGGAGTCAAGAATAACTTCAGGGTTCCTGGTCTGAACAATTGCAAGAAAGAAGACCTTTGTGCAGAAAGGTAAGATTTGGGGAAGTGAATATTTAAAGGAGTAATTCAGTAGTTCTGTTCTGAGCTATTAAACATTTGTGTAGAGATGTTGAATGGGCAATTGTGTATGAGCCTGGTGTTCAGTAGAAAGGTCATGGTTTGAGATATCAATTTGTTAGTTGGATGCATATAGCTGAAATTAAAACCGTGAGGCTAGGTTAAATTGCTGGTATGGTAAATATAGAATCAGTAGAGAGTTGAGCCTTGAAGTCTTTACAACATTTAGACATTGAAGGCATGAAGAAGAATTGGCAAAGGGAACTAAAAAGAGGTGGCCAGTGAATTAGGAAGAAAACCACAAGGAGTGTACTTGAACAATAAAAGCTCTCAATATTTAAAACTCTGGGATATCCAAGTGGAGCTAAACCTGAAGAGCCTTCTCTTTATTACCCACCAGTATGATCCTTGGGCCCAAGCTCAATTTATTTAGTTGGCATTACAAATCCATGTACCTCAGTCACTATCAAAAACAGTATAGGAGTGCCTCCAAAAATTAAAAATAGAGCTATTATATGATCCAGAAATTCCTCTACTAGGAATATATCTGAAGGAAACAAAAACACTATATAGAAGAGATAGTTGCACTCCCATGTTTATAGCAGCATTACTTACAATCACTAAGATATAAAAACAGCCTAAGAGTTCATCAAGGATCAAGGGACGAATGATTAAAGAAGTCATGAAAATTTATATATTATATTAATATACATATAATTTATATATATATAATTATTATATATATATTATATATAATTTATGTATATATAATTTATATATTTAATTTATATAAATGTGTGTGTGTATATATATATATATACATATAAAATTCATATACATATATAAAATTTTTATATACATATATAAAATTCAGCCATAAAAAAGGAAATCCTGTCATTTACAACAATATGGATAGATCTGGAGAACATTATTTTAAGTGAGATAATCCAGGCACATACTGTATATGATATCACTTATATGTGGAATCTAAAATAAAATAAAATAAAAAACTCATAGAAAAATAAATCAGATTTGTGATTACCAGAGGTGGAGGGGGGGATTAGATGAAAGTGTTCAAAAGGTAAAAACTTCCAGTTGTACTAGGGATGTACAACATGATGACTAAGAGTTAATACTGCTGTATGACATATTTCCAAGTTGTTAAGGGAGTAGATTCTAAGAGTTCTCATCAAAAGGAAAGTATTTTTTTCCTTTCATTATTTTTTTGTCTCTGTAGGAGATGATAGATGTCAACTAGACTTAATGGTGGTAATAATTTTACAGCATTTTAAGTTAAGTCATTATACTTTATACCTTAAACTTATGTAATGCTGTATGCCAATTATATCTCAGCAAAGGTGTAAAATCGAATCAAATACATGTACATGCATATGGATAAACACAAAAAAAATTATGCATCCAGGTATACAGAAACTATTCTGCATATATTTGTTAAATTTCAATATTTAAGGACATGAATGAGGTATATGCACAAATAGAAGACTACAGTCTTTTTTTTTCTAAAGTTATACCTATTTAATTCATTCTCTGAGCTCCTTTTCAATCCAGAAATTAAGAGGAAAATTGTATGCAAAAACTACATATAAAGTATACAGCAAAAAAGAAATAGCATAAGATAATGTCGGGTCACCCTCATTGCTGCTTGGCACTCTGAGCTAGCTCTTCTTTATGCTATATTTTTTTCCGCTCTCTCTCTCTCTCTCTCTCTCTCTCTCTCTCTCTCTCTCTCTCTCTCTCTCTCTCTCTCTCTCTCTCTCAAAAAAAAAAAAAAAAGATTTTGTTAAGATTGCTCTTGGCAAATTTATGAATAGTGCACAATTTCCCTCTCTCTTTCCAAAGGACCTTGAGGCCCAGCCCTCTCAGTCGATCTTCCCTTACCTACCACTGCTTATATCTTATACTTGTCATTTATGTGCATTTTCTCCATTCAACTTCTGGGCACTACACCTCATTCCCTCAAAAGGATATTCTCTGTGCTTTCAAAGAGGGCAGCTAGTTAATCTAATTAACTAATGTGTGCTGATGTGTTCATTTGAGAGAATTAGGTACCTCAAGCATTTTTAAAGTGTTCTTTTGAAGCAAATGCTCCAGCTATTGTTGCCTAATTGCAAGTATTTAGAATGCTGATAATTTCAAAGGAAAATGAAGGAAAAGACAAAGTTCAAAGGGGGAGATATTTATAGGTAGGGGAAAATGACATTGCCCTCAAATCTTGCCAACCTAGTAGCTTCCCTTTCAATGGCCTTGAAGAAAGAATAAATGAATGAAAATGGTTATCTATATCCAGTGTTGGAAGGGAAGTCAGTAGGAGAGGATTAAGAATGAGGGCCTTAAAAAATTGAGTGAGGCCAATGGTCTAATCTCTGAGACAGATGTCTGACTAACTCTGAAAGAAGAGGAAAACAGGATGATATTCCTTAACAGTGAGACCAAATCAACATATACCATTCCCTTCATTCGTAGCTTACGAGAGAAGCTTAACTACATAACACAGGAAGTATAATTGGAATGTCTAATTTTAATTTTTTATGGCTTTATTAAAGTAGGTAAAATAAACTACAAGTATTAAAATTATACAGTTTGATGAGTTTTGACTTATGTATACACCCATGAAACTACCACCACAATCAAAACAATGTACAAATATATTATATCTAAAAGCTTCCCTTTTCTCTTTGTAATCCCCTCCCTCTTTTGCTGTCCCATCCATAGGCCACCACTGATCTGCTTTGTCATTATAGATAAGTTTAAGTTTTATGAGGTTTCAAACAAATGACTTTATACAGTATGTACTCATTTTTGTCTGACTTCTGTTTTCAGCATAATTAAAAACTTCTCCATGTTGTAGCTTTCGCTGCTGAGTATAATTCCACTCTGTGGACATACCATTGGTTTATCCATCTATATTGATGGGCATTTGTTTGCTTCCTTGGTTTGCTTGCTTTCTTCTTCCTCTCTTTCTTCCTTTTTTTTTTAATGCAAATAGGCATCCATGTACAGGTCTTTTGAGAATATGCCTCTAGGAGTGCAATGGCTGGATCATTTGGTAGATTATGTTTAAAATTTTAAAGAAACTGCCAAATTATGTATAATGAGTTCATTGATTTCCTAAAAGATTAATTCATATCCTAACCATTTTTGTACATTCCTTAAGGTTTTCTACATAAATGATCGTGACATATGCAGATAAAGAGAGTTACTTCATCCTTTTTTTTTTTAATTTCTTTTGCTTTCATTATTGTACTGATACAAACCTGTAGTGAAAATGTAAATAGAAGTAGCGAGAGTGGACAATCTCACTTTTTTCAACATCTCATGTTTCCTCACAGCTTTCTGAGGGTCTGTGCTTTTTTCTTGCCATCATTTTACCTGTTTTTTTTTTTTTTTCATTTTTGATAGCTTCTACTGCTAATGCCTTTAATTTACTATTTTTTTTTGCAGGGCTTAATCTATTAATACCATCAAATGTATTTTCTTTTTTTTACATTAAAATGTATTTTATTATTAGTTTCAAGTATACAAGACGTTGGTTAAACATTTATATAGTTAATAAAATGATCCTCCTAATTGCTCTTTTTCTCTCTCCGGCTCTCCACCTAGCTATTACATTAATGCTAACTGCTCTCCTGTGTGCTGTACTCCTCATCAAGTAACCCTCTATAAACTACAATTTGTACTTCTTTAATCCTTCACCCCATTCTTTCAGCCCCTGCTACACACCTCCTTTCTTCCGTCACCAGATTGTCCTCTATTTGTGAGTCTGTTTTTGATTCGTTTGTTCTTTATGTTCCTTAGATTCCGCAAATAAGTCAAATTATATGGCATTTATCTTTCTCTACCTGACTTATTTCACTGAGCATAATAACTTCTAGGTCCATCCATGTCATTGCGAATGGTAGGATTTCATTTTTTTAATGACTGAGTAATATTCCATTGTATATGAACCGTAACTTCTTTATCCAATTATCTATTATGAGCATATAGCTTGCTTCCATATCTTGGTTATTGTAAATTGTGCTGCCATGAATATTGGGGTGCATAGATCTTTACGAATTATTCTTTTGATTTTCTTTGGATAAATACCCAGAAGTGAATTGCTGGGTCAAAAGGACGATCCATTTTTAAATTTTTGAGTAACCTCCAGACTGTTTTCCATAGTGGTTAACCAGTTTACAATCTCACCAACAATGTATAAAAAGGGTTCCCTTTTCATCACATCCTCGCCAATATTTGTTGTTCTTTGATTTATTGATGATAACCATTCTGGCAGGTGTCAGGCAATATCTCATTGTGGTTTTAATTTATAATTTATCTGATGATGAGTGACCTTGAGCATCTTTTTATATATTTATTGACAATCTGTATTTCCTCTTTGGAAAATATCTATACAGTTCTTCTGTCCATTTTTAAAATTGGATTGTTGGTTTGTTTGTTGTTGTTGTTGTTGTTGGTTGTATGAGTTATTTATATAATTCTTTATATATTTTGGATATTAATCTCTTATCAGATGTATCATATGCAACTATCTTCTCCCGTTATCTAGGTTTTATTTTTGTTTTGTTTTGGTTTCCTTTGCTGTACAAAACCTTTTTTAGTTTTAGGTAGTCCCATTTGTTTCTTTTTCTTTAGTTTCCCTTTCCCTTCCCATAAATATATAGTGTGTGTGTGTGTGTGTGTGTGTGTGTGTGGTGTGTTGTGTGTAATATATATATATGTGTGTGTGTGTGTATATATATAATATGTGTGTGTGTGTGGAATATATATAATATATATATATATATATATATATATATATAATATAATATATATGGAAATTTCTGTTAGCACTACCAGAGAATTTACTTCCTATATTTCCTTCTAGAAGTTTTATGGTTTTGGGTCTTACATTCAAGTATTTAATCCATTTTGATTCTAAAACTTGTATGTGGTGTATGAAAATGGTCCAGAGTCTTTTTTCTTTTTTTCTTTTTTTTTCCTTTTTTTTTTTTGCATTTATCTGTCCAATTTTCCCAGTACCTGTTATTGAATAGACTGTTTTTACCAGTGGTTGTTCCTGCCTCATTATCATATATTAGTGAACGTATAGGTATGTATTTATTTCTGGGCTCCTATACTGTTCTATTGATCAAAGTATCTGTTTTTATGCCAGTACCATGCTGTTTTGATTACTGTAGCCTTGTAGTATAGTTTGATATCAATCTTTATCAAGATTGCCATGACTATTCAGGGTCTTTTATGGTTTCATTAAATTTTAGAATGATTTGTTCTCAGTGTCTGAAAAATGTCATTGATAGGGATTGCATTGAATTTATAGATGCTTTGGGTATAGTATGGCCATTTTAACAATGTTGATTCTTCCTACTCATGAGCACGTATATACTCCATTTATTTGTATCTTCTTAAATTACTTTTTCAGTTACTTCTAATTCTCTGAGAACAGGTCTTTTACTTTCTTGGTTAATTTGATTCCCAAAGTATTTTATAGTTTTTTATGCAATTGTAAATGAGATTGTTTTCTTAATTTCTCTTTATGAAAGTTCATCATGGGTATAAAAATACCACTGACTTCTGAATATTAATTTTTAACCTGCTACTTTACTGAATTCATTAATCAGTTCTAACGTGTTTATGGTGGAATATTTAGGGTTCTCTATCTATAGTGTATGTCATCTGGAAATAATGAGAATTTACTTCTTCCTTTTCAATTCAGATATCTGTTTCTCTTTCTTGTCTTATTGCTGTGGCTAAATTTCCAATACAATGTTAAAGAGGAGTGGTGAAAGTGGGCATCCTTATCGGTTTTGTGTCCTAACATGTGGTCTATCTTTGAAAATGTTCCATGCGCACTTGAAAAAATATATATTTTCCTGCTTTGGGGTGAATGCTCTCAAAATAGCTATTAGATCCATCTGGTCCATTGTGTCTTTTATGTCCATTATTTCCTTGTTGATTTTTTGCCTGGAAAATCTGTCCATTGGTGTCAATGGAGTGTTAAAGTTTTCCAACTATTAAGTATTATATTATGGTGATCTCTCTTTTTATGTCAGCCAACAATTTCTTTATGTATGTAAGTGCTTCTATGTTGGGTGAGTAATTGTTACTATGTATACACCTCTTGATTTATTGATCCCTTTATCATTATGTAATGCCCTTCTGGTCTCTTATTATAGCATTTTGTTTTAAAAGTCTATTTTGTGTGATATAAGTATTGTTACCCCAGCTTTTATTTATTTATTTTTTTTTACTTTCATTTGTGTGAAATATCTTTTTTCATTCTCATGTGAGTGTAATTTGATTTGAAGTGGGCCTCTTGTAGATAGCATATGCGTGGGTCTTATATTTTCTTATCCATTGGAGATACCCTATTCTTTTAAATTGGAGCTTTAATTCATTTACATTTTAAAGTTATTATTGAGTTATTGAGTTATAGTTTGCACCATTTTTGCATTTGCACTTGTTCTTTCTTTCTTTCTTTCTTTCTTTCTTTCTTTCTTTTCTTTCTTTCTTTCTTTCTTTCTTTCTATTCTTTTACAGAAATCCCTTTAACATTTCTTGTAAACTGGCTTGTTGGTGATGAATTCTCTAAGCTTTCCCTGTCTGGGAAGTTATTCATCTCGCCTTCTATTTTAATTGAAAGCTTACTGAGTGAGTATTCATGGTTGTAGATTCTTGTTTTCATAACTTGAAATTGTCAGTCCCTTCTGACCTGCCACAATTTCCATTGGAAAATCAGCAGGACATTCTTATGGGGCGGTACCCTTTTAAGTAACTAGCTGCCTTTCTCTTGCTGCTTTTAAGAATCTCTTTGTCTTTGAAATTTGGCATTTTAATGATGATGTGTCTTGGTGTGGGTCTTTTTGAATTCTTCTTCTTCTGAACTCTTTGTGCTTCTGAAACTTGTATGTCTAATTCCTTTTGCTAGATTAGGGAATTTTCTGTTCATTATTTTTTGGTTTTTTTTTCAAATAGAGTCTAAAACCCTTGCTCTCTCTCTTCTCCTTCAGGTACTCCTATGATCTGGATATGTTAGGCTTCATGTCATCCCAGGAGTCGTCTCTTAAACTATCCTAATTTTATTTATTTTTTTTTGTTGTGCTGATTCCTTGTATCTGCCTACCTTGTTGTTCAAGTTCACTGATTCGATCTTCTTTATCCAATCTACTATTGAATCTTTCTAGTGTATTCTTTTTCAGTTATTGTATTCTTCATTTCGGACCTGGTTTCTTTTTATGGTTTCTATGTCTCTTTTTATGTTTATTGTCTCTTTTCTGAGGTTCTCATTGTGCTCATCCATTTCTCCCTAAGTTCCATTGAGCTCTTAAACATTATTTTGAACTCTATCTTTGGTAGGTTGCTTGCCTCCATTTCATTTAGCTTATTTTCTGGATTTTTCTCCTTTTGTTTCATTCTTTTGGCATTTTTATTATTATTATTAATTATTTATTTATTATTTATTTCTCATTAGCCTCTCTGTATTCATTTCTATATTGTCAGGAATATTTTTTCATCTCTTTTGCCTTGGTCAGATTGCCTCATGTGGAAGGTGTCCTGTGTGGCCCAGCAGTGCACTCTCTCTGATTCTCCGTATACCAAGGGCTCTGGATGTGATCTTTGTGTGGGTTTTATGATCTTCTGTTGATGCCAAGTCTTTATTGGTTGTTAGTACATCAGTGTATGGGATTAATGCTCAGACTGACTAACTGTGGGATTGGCTGACCCATTAGAGTATGGCGGTTTATCCCACGGTGTGGGATTTGGCCTTGCAGTCTTATACTTGTTGAGACCACCCTTTTGGTGTACCACTTATGGGACTAGTCAGGAGTTTGCCTTTTGTGTGTCTAGTGCCAGCCTCTCGTGTGTTGGTTCGTGGCCCCTTTGGAGGGGCTCCCCAGTGGTAGGCCAAGTGAGCTGCTCCTTTTGATTTGCTCACGGTTACCTGGTGGGAGGTACAAAACCATCCTCAGATGGTTGTTGCCTATGCTGGATCTTATCAAAATGGAAAAGAAGAGACAATGATGTAGGCTGCAGTCCAGTTATCTTGTGTACCTGCCTAGGGCTGTTTAGCAGATGGACCTGTGCTCAGGCCTGATACTGCCTGTCAGTTGCTGGAAAGTTTCTGAAACTGGAGAGCCTCTGTGTCACATGCTTATTGGGTGGTGTGCAGAGACCCTGGGAATCTCCTGAATCTATGAGTGTAAAATGTCCCCCTACCACTGTAGTGTCAGTTTACATGTGTCAGCTCTGTCTTTGTGGCTCCCTATACAAGTTTCCAATTGTAGCAAAGCCAAATGCTACCCACCTCGGGGCCTTGCAAAACACCTGAGCTCTGTGCAAGAATTACTGAAGCTCATGAATATGAGTTTGTGTGCCTGCCACTGAAATCTATCTCCTGGATTAAATGGGCTTTGTGTGAGCCGACAGAGTGCTGTTGTTTTGCTGTTGGAATTTCATGTTTCCAAGGAAAGCACAGGATTGGCTGTGTGCCTGGGAGCAGGCTTGCCACAGATAATTGTGGGTTAGGTGGGGTGTCTTTCTCATGATGCATGGGGATGTCAGGCCTAAAAAGCACCAGAGTTGCTGCCAGCTCTGGGACTATGAATTCCCACCAAAGTTAGATATCACTGCATGAAACTATTGTTCATCTGTGATAGCCCTCAAAATCCCTGAGATCTACTGTATCTTATACCAGCAGCAGTAATCTTCCTGTCACTGTTTTCCCTTGAAGTTTTCTCACTTCACTGGCTGCAGTCTGTTGACTACACAGCATGCACCACCCAGGACAGAGGCAGCTTCCTGTTAATGTGCAGCGTGAAGTTTTCATGTTGGATAGGGCAGGATCTCAAGAAGTGAAGGGCCATCAGGCCAAAATGGTCTCAGTTTTACACAACTTTTGTGTCTGCGTGTTCCTCCAGTAGTAACAGATCACGAAGAAGACAAGATGTAGTCTGGAGGTGGTGCCACAGACCCCTTGTGGTCCCTCAAGAGGTATTGCAGTTTTTGCCAGTGACAGCGATATTCCCACATTTTTTTTTGAAATGTGCTTACCGTGCTAGCCAAGGTATGTTGCCCGTGCAGACTGCACAACCCCAGAGAAGGGCAGGGTGGCTGTGGCTGCTTGTCAATGGGCTGCAAGCACTTTGTGACTTGTGTGAAGCAGGAATTCAGAGACTCAAGGACTGTCAGGCCAATTACAGACTCAGGTTTACAACTTCTGTGCCTGTGTATTGCATTTCCACTGTATTTATTGATCATAGTAAGACCAGCTGTTGTCTGGGGCAGTCTCACAGACTCCTTCAGTTCCCTCACACAATATTGCAGCTTTTGCAGTCAGCAGAGATCTGCCCATAACTGATTTCCCCCCAATGCATTCACTATTCTAAACAAATTTTTGTTGCCTGTGCAGCTTCTGAATTGACCATGTGGGAAGTATCTGCATGGGTAAGCTGGGCGTGGTCTGTAAATTGCCCTGTATAGGGGCCTAAGGCCACAATGGTGGCTGCCTATCTAGACCTTGTTCTGGCACAGGTAATTCAGTCTTTCCCTGTCATGAATCTTGCTCTAGCCTTTCACCCACCAACTGGTGCCCCAGGTGAGTGTCCACAGGTGAGAGAGCCTGTGTGCGAGCCCTTTTAAAGGGGTGTCTATTGATTCAGTCTCCTTCTGTCTCATCCAGATGGCCAGAAACTTTTCTGATTTGACAGTCAGAGTTTTTGGAAACTCTTCTTCCCAGAGCTGGGGACCCTGGGCTGGAGAGCTCCCAGAATGAGGTGGGACCTTTCTCCTTCAGGAAAGCCCTCTGCAGACTTATTCTCCCTCCGGTTTCCTCCACCAGTCGCAGGTGTGGGTCCAGTACGATTCATGATTTTTCCCCTCCTACTGGCCTCAATGTGGCTCTTTCTTTATATTATCATATGTATGCATTATGGTCAGTTGGACTTCAGGTGACCCTCCATATTAATTATTTTATTAATTTGATTGTAATTTCAATGCACACCTGAAGGAGGCAATCCCTGCTTTTACCCAGTCCTCCATCTTCCTCTCAAACCTTTGTCTATTTCTTAAGTGTATTTTTTAATTCAATCTTGTGTTTTTCATCTCTAGGATTTTTCAATTTGGGTTATTTTTATATTTTTTCATATCTGTCATTATATGTATGTGCTTTTCTCTACCTTCTTGAGCATAACTATTAATATTTACAATAGCTATTTTAATGTCTTTTTCTACTAAGTATCTAAGTATATTATCTGCTTCATGTGCTGATCTCTGTCCTTTCACTGGTTGTTTTTATCATTAAAAATCATATTTCCTGCTTCTTTGTATGCCTGCTTATTTTCAATTAGATGCTAACATTGTGAAATTTTATATCATTAGTGCTAGATACTTCAGCATTCCTTTAAATAAATTTAGAACTTTGTTCTGGGGTGCAGGTAAGTTACCTGGAAATATTTTGGTCCTTTTGTGTGCTGCTTTTAAATTTTGTTAAGCAGAACCGGATAGTCTCCAGCTAAGGCTGATACAGATACCCTCTGAGGATTCTACTTGATTCCCTAGATTTTAGAAGGTCTTGCGAATCTGGCTTTAATGGAACATGATTATTTCAGACTATTTTGAGGTCCAGGAGTTTTTATGCCTACTACTTTTGAGTGGTTCCCCCCACTCAAAAGTTTCTGGATGTGCAGTTGTGTATATAGTCAAAACCTCATAAGAAATCTTCTTGTAGATCTCAGAACTTTTTTTTAGGTAGCTCTCTCCTCTATGGTATTCTGTCCTATGAATTCTACCTGCCCATGATTTCTCTGAATGATAAATTTGACTCAACTCTAGAAAACTGTCAGGCTCTGTTTTGGGTCCCCTGTCCCTGTGCAAGAGCCTGAAAAATCTCATACAGTAAGCTAGGACAATTATAGGGCTTATATATCATTTTCCCCTTTCTTTCAGAAGTAACTATTTTACATTGCCTCTTGTCAGATTTCTGAAAAACATTCCTTAATTTTTTATTTATTTTTGTTAGGTTAAGAGGGTAAATCTGTTCCTTCTTCCATTGTAAGTCTAGTTGAATATTTTTGACATGATAAACCAAAACAAACAAACAAACAAACAAACAGATCACAAATTGACTTTTAGATTTTTGTTTAAACTACCATTTCAAAATTATACATATATAGTGTTAACAAAAATTATCCATATCCTTCCAGTTCTCATCACAGATTGCTTTGTATTCCTGTTGGAACAGAACAAAATCTTACAACAAATTCTGTTTTCTGAATCTTAAAGCTAAATCAGTTCTTCTAATCTATACCTAAGTTGGGATGAATGTGTCTGTATTTGTTTTCTAATATTCAATGTAATCAAGTTCTCAGACTCTTCCCCAGCCCTATTTTTGTAAATGTGCCATGGTAAATTATAGCTGCTCTCTTAATTTTTTTTGATCATTTCTCTCACAGAATTCACCCCTACTCTCACAGAATTAAATCAAGTGCTTCTTTATTCGAATACATATATTAGAAATTTGTTTGCTTTTATTCTCTCTCTCTCTGCCCCCTCCCTCTCTCCCTCTCTCTCCACACACACCACACACACCACACACCACACACACACACACACACACACACACAATTTAACAAAAAAAAGTAAACAAAAAAAACCTTTAGGCTACTTGTTTGAAAAAATGTAATTTATTTGAATTTTACTAATCCTTCCGAGTGATCAAGATAGCAGAGTTGCTTGCTTGTTATATGTGAATTAATTTTCTTTCTGATTTTGCCTTACTTTTCTTAGGTTTTCCATAGCTGCCACACTAATACTGCACTGGGTATGCATACTGATTCTTGGACTATCAGCCAATTTTATCCCTCTCCAAACATCAGAATGATGAAAGCATGAATGCTGAGTGATATTTAATAAAAATGGTACTTTACATTACTGTTTTTCTTATTTGTGACTTATGACAAAGATATGCTATGCCAGAAAATAATGTAAATTTCTACTTTTCTTTTTTTGTGTGTGTTTCCAAATCCTTTCTTGAGGATACCTTGGCATAACTAGCTATCAGATGGCTTTTGAAACTGGACCTAAATCTTGAGTCTAGTGGCAGGGCGATGACACTCTGTCATTCTGCCCAGATGATTACCTTTATGTTAATATGAAAAAAAATTTTTGTATTCAGCTGGGACCCCATGAGTGCTGTTTTAAAAATGACATTTTATAGAAACATGGTGGAGTGAGAAGATATACTTAGATCACTTCCTTTGAAACAACAATAAGCGAACATCTAAAAACTGAACAAAAAACACCCAAAACTGCACACCAGCATGTCTGAGAGTGAGATTGAGCATAGGAGATACCAGCAGGTCAGGACTCCGAAAGTTGGTACAGTGGACTGGAGAAACAGAAAGAAGCTGCCTTTCACAGTATGTCCAAGATTCCTGCAGGAGTGAGGGGAGGGCGAGAAGTTGCTGTGACTAGGCTGAACAGCCCTGCATGGGAAAGCTATGAGCTCCATGCAGCTGGCTGGTGGAGTGGCCCAGTCATCAGGGCAGAAAAGCAGGATGGGACCACAGAGAAACAACAGGTTGATTTTTCCAGGCCCAGTTGCAAAACTGAAGATGAGCCACAGCTCCTAACACCCAACCAGAAGACCCCTCCCCCATGCCCTCCAAATCGAACACTGCGGAGCCCCAGGGGAATCTGAGCAAACACTGCTGAGACTGTTGCTAAACCTGACAGGGACTGAAACCGAGGGTAGCATGCATGATTACATATCTAAGGGAAAGTAAAAAAGGCATTATATTAAGCTGTATATACAGCAGGGATCCAAGATGCTTAGGACACGACCTACTGAAAAGTGCCTTCTTTGCAACAGGCTAAGGAGATACCTTTATATAAGGAATTTATTTTGGTGGGGGGGGAGTAGAATACACTTCTGTTAATGCCCATGCGGAGAAATAGTTCATTAAACACCATGAACAACCAAGGTGAAAGACATCTCAGAAAGAAAGAGAAAAATCTCCAGAAAAATAAGCTTACAGACATAAAATATGCAACTTAAATGTCAGAGAGTTCGGGTTGGTACTTCTGAAAAAACTCAGTGAGTTCTGAAATGAGTTATCTCAATAATTTCAAGGAATTGAATAACAACTAGATGAGCAGAGCAAGGATATAGTAATGCTCAAAAAGAAACAGATTAGAGTTTCTGCAGATAAAAAACACACTGAAAGAGTTTAAAAAGGAAATAGCAACTTGGGAAATAGAGGTGACCAAATGGAGGAAAGGATCAGTGATATCGAAGACACAAATCTAGAAATAAATCAGAAGGAAAAAGAGAGAAACCAAATAACAAAACAAATAATGAAAGAGAAATACATGAACTAGCTGTTACCTGTCAGGAGAGGAAACATAATAATAATGGAAATTCTCAAAGGGAAGGCAAAGGAGCAGGGATAGAAACAATTTTCAGACAAATAGTTGATGAGAATTCCCAAATCTAAGAATGAGTTGGAGCTTGAGATTCAAGAAATCAACAAACACTCATTATCTCAACCAAAAAGGCCTTCACCAAGGCACATTGTATTAAAGTTACCAAAAAACAATGACAAAGAACAAATTATCAGGGAAGCCAAGGAGAAGAAACGGTAACCCATAAAAGAAAGCCCATTCAATACCATTGGACTTCTCAGCGCAGACTACAACCAAGAAGGAATGGAATCAAATATTTAAACTATTAAGTGAAAGGAACTACCTAGAATAATGGATCAGCTAAGTCCCTTTAGATATGAAGGAGAAATTAAAGACTTTCCAGACATATAACAATTGAGGGAATTCTCCACTACAAGGCCTGAAATACAGGAAATACTGAAATGGGTCAGCTCACCTAAAACGAAATAACAAAAAAACAAAATGCATAATTAGGAGTAAAGTGACTATCAGGCAAATAGAAGCAAAGGAGTGCAATTACTAAGAAAGGATTATAAGCTTAAATAATAAGAGACTTGCTATAGCAAGATAGTAATGAATATTCAGCATACATAGGGACAGTTGAGATAACAATGACTGAAAAGGGAAGGATTGAAAAATCCAAATTTGCAAAGGGGAAGGAGATAAAGCACATGAAGAAAATGGATGACTGTGTGTGTATAGATATAGATAGATGATAGATGAATAGATATAGATATAGATATATAACTATCCTTTACATATTCATAATGGTAACCACATGCCAAAGATTCAGAATTGAACTATATAACATAAAACAAGAAGAACCAGAGGGAAAAACCCAGAGAGTAAAAAAAAATAAATAAATAAATAAAACAGACATAAGGACAAAGAAGCAATGGAAACACTGAGTAACCAGAAAGTAAAAGATAAAATGGCTAAAAGACCATATTTCAATAAATACCTAAATGTAAATAGACTGAACTCACCAATTAAAAGGCTAGAATTGCAGAATGGATCAAATTAATAAATCCAAACATATTCTGCCTCCAGAAGACACATCTCAGCTCCAAAGACAAATATATACTCAAAGTAAAAGGGTGAAAAATCATATTTCAAACAAATAGCATTCTGAGTAAGCAGTAGTAGTGGTACTAATATCAGTCAAAATAGACTTCAAAATAAAAAAAGTTGAAGAAAGATGACTAAGGGACACTTCATAATGATAAAGGGAATCATACACCAGATGACATAACAGTTATTAATATCTGTGCTCCTAATCAGGGAGCCACAATATATAAAGCAATTACTAACAGACCTGATAGGGAGAAACAGAAAACAAAACAAAACAAAACAAAACACTATCATAGTAGGGGACACTGTCAAATATGGACAGATCATCCAACAGAAAATCTGTAGGAAATAACATTCTTAAATGACACATTTCTACCACTGGTCATAATTGACTTATATACAGAGTCTTCCATTCCAAAAGAACTGCTTATACATTCTTCTCTAGTGCACATGAAACATTCTCAAGAATCAACCACATACTGGGACACAAGGGTGCCTCGACAAATATAATTGGTTTGAAATCAATACCACCTATATTCTCTGATCATAATGCTTTGAAGCTGGAGATCAACTGTAAACAGAACAAACAACATGGAGATTATAAAACATGTTATTGAAGAATGAGACTGAGTAAGAAAATGAAAAGTGAGATCAAGAGATACATAGAAATGATTGAAAATGATAGTACAACAAATAAAATTTTGAGAAATGGCAAAAGTGGTCATAAGAGGAACATTTACTATCATTACAGGTCTATTTCAAAAAACAAGAATGAGCCCAAATAAACAACCTAATGCTTCATTCTTAAAAAAAAAAAAAAAAAAAAAAAAAAAAAAAAAAACAAACAAACAAAATAACAACTAGAAAAGGAGAGACAAATAAAGCCTAAAATCAGCAGAAAGAAAGAAATAATCAAAATTAAGGAAGAATAAATGAAATTTAAAACAAAAAACAACAGAAAAAAAAATGCAAAAGAGATTGTTCTTTGAGAAAGTCATAAAATTGACAAACCCCTGGCTAGACTCACTGAAGAAAAAAGGAAGGACACAAATAAACAAATCAGGGATGAAAGAGGGGGAAATTATGATGAGAGACACTACAGAAATACAAAGGATCATATAAGAATACTATGAAAATTATATATTACCAAATTTAACAGCCTAGAAGAAATGGACCAGTACTTAGAAAAAATAAAATCTCCTAGACTGGATCAAGAAGATTGGAAAATCTCAATAGACAGTATAGAAATTGAAACAATCATCAAAAACCTACCAAAAAGTAAAAGTCCAGGACCAGATGGCTTCTCCAGTGAATTCACCTAACATTCAAAGAAGATTAATACCTATTCTTCTCAAACTCTTCCAAAAAATCAAAGAGGAAATACTGCCCAACTCATTTTATGAAGCCAGTATTACTCTGGTATCAAAACCAGGTAAGGATAACACACAAAAAAAGAAAACTAGAGACCAATATCTCTCATGAACACAGAAGCAAAAATCCTAAATAAGATACTAGCAAATCGAATGCAGAACATATTAAAAAGATTATACATCACAATCAAGTGGGCTTCATCCCAGGGTCACAGGAATGGTTCGACATATGCGAATTGATTATATGTATATACACACATCAACAAATTGAAAAATAAGAATCATATGATCATATCAATAGATGCAGAAAAAAGCCTTCGAGAATTACAGCATCTATTATGATCAAAACACTTAACAAAATTGGTATTAAAAGGAAAGCACCTTAACATAATACAAGCCATATATGATAAACCCTATATAAAAATTATACTTAATGTTGAAAAACTAAAACCTTCCCTCTAAGATCAGGAACTAGGCAAGGGCTGTCCACTATCAGCACTGTTATTCAATATAACATTGAAGGTCCCTAGCAAGTGCAATCAGAACAGAGAAAGATGTAACAGTATCCAAATAAAAATGAAGTACTCAAACTTTCACTGTTGCTGATGACATGATTCTCTATATAGAAACCCCTAAAACTCCACAACACTACTAGAAACAATAAGCAAATGTGGTAAAGTTTTCAAATACAAAATCATGTTTCAAAAATCATATGTTTCCTATATTCTCATAATGAATTGTCAGAAAATGAAGTGGAAAAAATAATTCCTTTGCAATTGCAACAGAAAGAATAAAATACATAAGAATAAATCTAATGAAAGATGGACCTATATAATGAAAACTACAAGAGCCTATTAAAAGAAAAAGAAAAAGAAATGGAAAGATATCCCGTATTCTGGATTGGAAGAATCTACATAGTTAAAATGACCATATTACTTAAAGCATTATATAGATTTACTGCAATCCCCATCAAAATCTCATTAGATTTTTTAAAGAAATATAACAAAAAATCATCAGATGTGTATGGAAGAACAAAAGACCCCAAATTGCCAAAGCCATCCTGAGAAATTAGAACGAGGCTGGAAGCATCACTCTGCTTGACTTCAAATTATACAACAAAGCGACAGTAATCAAAACAGTATGTTATTCGCAGTAAAACAGACACAAGGACCAGTAGAACAGAATCGAGAGTCCAGAAGAAAACTCATATTTATATGGTCAAAAAATTTCCAACTAAGAAGCCAAAAACATACAGTAGTAGAGAAAGTCTCTTCAACAAATATTGTTGGTAAAAGTGGAAAACCACCTGCAAAAGAGTGAAACTAGACTGTTGTCTATAACCACACACCAAAATTAACTGAAAATAGATTAAGAACCTGGATGTAGAACTGAAAAAATAAATTGGATGGAAGAAACAGGAACTAGACTGAAGGACTTTGGACTCAAAGAGGATTTTACGAATTTGACCTCAAAAGCAAGGGAGATAAAAAAATAATAATAATAAATGAATTGGATTATATCAAACTGAAAAGCTTCTGTTCAGCAAAATAAACTGTCAACAAGGTAAAGAGACAACAATTCGAATGGGAAAATATATTTGCAAGCAATGCCGCCGATAAGTGCCTAATATCCACAATATACAAAGAATTTATGCAACTAAATAACAACAAAAAACACAAATGATCTAATCAAACAATGTGTAGAGAGTCTGAACAGACACTTCTCCCAAGAAGACATACAAATGGCCAACAATTATATGAAAAGATGCTCAACATGCTAGCTATTAGGAAAATGGAAATCAAAACCACAATGAGGTTCCATCTCTCACCTGTTAGAATAGTTATAATCAATAAGACAAGTAATAACACGTGTTGGAGAAGATGCAAAGGGAAAAAACAATGCTCATGCATTGCTGGTGGGACTGCAAATTGGTACAGGCACTATGAAAGACAGTATGGAGTTCCTCAAAAAACTAAGATTGATCTACCATATGATCCAGCAATCCTTCTACTGAATATTTACCCCAAAGCCTTGAAAACCCATATCCAAAAAGATACTTGCACAATGATGTTCATAGCTGCATTATTCACAGTGGACAGGATGTGGAAGCAACCGAAGTGTCCTACGATAGATGACTGGCTAAAGAAGCTGTGTACATATATACAATGGCATGTTACTCAACCATAAAAAGAGATGAAATACGGCCATTTGCCATAATATGGATGGTCCTCGAGATAATCACGCTGAGCAAAATAAGCCAGACAGAAAAAGTTGAAAATCACATGATATCACTTATATGTTGTGTATAAAACCTAAAAGCAACAAATGAACAGGACAAACAGAGACTCATGGACATGAACAATTGACTAGTGGTTACCAGAGGGTAAGGTGTGGAGGAGGCGGGAGGAGGTAGATGAATAAAGGGATCAAATATAGGGAGGTAGGGGGAGAGTGAAGTGAATAAATGTGATCAAATATATGGTAGCTGAAGGAAACTGTACTTTGGGTGGTAAACACAAAATAAAATGTATAGATGCCAAAATATAATGTACACCTGAAAAATTATATAATTGTGTTAACCAATGTTACCCCAATCATATTAACAAAAAATCTTTTAAAAAATTAAAGAATAAAATGACATTTATAAGTCAAAGGGTGTGTCCACACTGGGAATGTAATTAGAATATGTGCTCCCTGGCAGTGAATTCCTCTGACATATATCTTCCACTGGTTGATATCATAGAATTCACTTCTAAAACAGAAAATAAGATATACAGCATTATTTAAAATTTTAGAAAAATGTTCTTTTTATTTTTTTTTAATTAAAGACATTTAATTTAAAGACATGCATCTGAAATACACGTTATGTATTTCATTTAGAAGCTCACAAGTTCAATTTACATTAAACCATATCTTATTTTATCAATTCATTTTATTTTCTTGTGCAATGTGATTTGCAGTGAAGAGCACAAGTCACCTGTGTAGATTTTTGGCTATTTAACCAAGCTCTTATGAACTGATATTATTTATTTAAATCTTCTGGACATTATTGTTGAACTCTTATTCAAATCTACTTGCCAAGTGTGAATCAAGTCATAATTACTCACTATAAACATCTTTATATTATATATATATAATATATATAATATATATTATATATATATATATATAACATAAGCTAATAGTTCCTGTCTTTTATTTGTAAATGGACACTACATTATATTAAAAGTATATAAAAACCAAATTGAGAACTACGTGATGACAACAGCTTGCTGAAATGTGGAAGTTATTTAAACACACTTTTTTGTATTTGGTCTTGAAGACTATAATTTTGGAAATGAGCTGTGGGAACAAAAATATTTCTTAATTAGCAATAAACCAGGGCTGGTAGTTACTTAATAAATGAAGTTCTAAAAATCATCAAAAAAATTAATTCATCTGACTAAGGGAAATGCTATTGAATCAATCAAAGCAGGAGTCATGTTGACCTTTTTGGATTTTTTTTTTACAAAGAGGGACATATAATTATCATGATTAATAAACATTATTATCAGCTTTGAAATAAAAAAAATATAAGAAAGTAATGAGCTTTCTCACTAATTTTCTATGTGAGAAAGATAAATAATACAAAGTAAACTATACTATTAATAATAGTATATTTAAGAAGACAAGGGGAGTTATAATTCCTGTGGACTGAGGTGTTAAGGAAAGTCTTCACCAATAAACTTTAATTAAAACTGGATCTAGAAGAACAAATGGTTATTGAATAAATGAAAATAAAGACAAGCATAGAAAGCAAAGGGAATCAAATGAGCAAAAACACAGATAGATGAAGAGGTCACATCTCTGGGACATAGGAGTCATTTGGAGAAGAAATGAGAAAGATAGGAATTTTGAGTTTTTCACTTTTACCTAAGTCAGTTCTCCAGTATTTATAATCAGCAATAAAGCAAGTTTAAGTTGTGGAGATCCTTCAACTCCAGGAAGAATTATATGTATATGAAGTCATGCATATTTTTAAGCTAGTAGAATGACAATTGATGTTTTCCAGAGGTTATTCTGGCAGCAGACCATACAGTGATTTGGACTAGAAAGAGACGTGATGAGAAGACAAATTTAGATTAAAAAAATAATAATAATAGTCATAGATCTGTGATTATTATGCCATGGGATATATTGTTGTGAGTAGAATTGGAAAGGAAATAAAAACTGCATAATGGTGGTAAGGCTGGTTGACTGGTCAAGTGTACTTACACAAACCTAGATGGTATTTGTCTACTATACATTTTGGCTATATGGCATAGCCTATTTCTCCTAGGCTACAAGGCTGTACAGCATAATTACTATACAAAACAAGATGAGATTAAATCAAGCACAAGAGAAAAGAGTGCAATCAAAAGACATAGTAAACACAAGATGTATGAGACTGCTGCCTGCATAAGCTGGTATACTGTTTCACAGAAAACTTTTTTTTAACAAGTAGAAAAAGTATACTCTAAAATAAAGATAAATAGTAAGATAGTAAATATGTAAAACAGTAACATTGTCATTTATTATCATAATCTAGTATTATATACTGTATATAATTGTATCTGTTATAGTTTTATGTTATTTGACAGCACAGTAGCTTTGTTTACACCACCACTGCCACAAACATAAGCAATACATTGCACTATGATATAATGGTTACATCTTCACTAGGGAATAGTAATTTTCTAGCCCCGTTATAATGATATGGGACCACATGCAATTCAATACTGACCAAAAATGTTTTGTGGGGCATGACTGTAAATGCAAGTGGAATTAAAAATAGATAGTAAATGCCAAAAGAAAAAGTTACAAACGGCAAGACTTCAGAGAAGAGTTACTTTGTTTTGGTCTCGAGATATCTGAAAGTCTTATAGCATTTGTTGCATTCTGAGTAGGATAACCTTGAAGAATAGTGTAGGATATTTATTGGTTTGGTGAAAGGGAATTATAAAAGAATAAGGTGATTATATATGATTAATATGCTGTTAATATCAAGCAGTGATCATTATAAACCTAATAGAACATATTTAATAATGTACATTATTTATAAAGATTAAAATGTTTTTTAGTTCCAGTTATGGGAATATGTCTATTATATAACTTACCTATCTACAAACTAAAGATAATTATGTCTACCTTGTGAGTATTCATAAAGAAAACATGATGCTTAGAGAAATCGAATAACGTACTAGAGGTCATTTAATTAGTAAGGGACAAAAATGGAGTTTAGAATAAGGGTTATGTGACCACTAAATATATTCTTTCTGCTTGACTATGACTTCTTACATTGTGCTTTACGGTAATTAGGCCTAAAACATTTATCAGTTTATGTACATGTCTAAATTCATTTAATTTTTATACAGGTAAACCAGCTTTTTAGTTTTCTTTACTAAACTTAGAAATACATAAACTCTCATCACAGATCAACATTAACAATGACAACAAAATTTTGAATAAATTTTAATTGCTAGGAAATAATAACTTTAAATCTCAATGAAATGAAATGTTACCCCACTATGCTACCTTCCCTAAAAAAAGAATTCCATGTTTCTCATTAGTTTTCTGATGAGTTTCCACAGATAACAGGGAAGTTTCAAACATCTTGCATCTTTTTCACTCTTTAGCGACACATTGATATTCATCCATTCGCAATGAAAGACTAGTTCTCATCTTCCATGCTTCAGAATTGTGGTTCTAGTTTTCCTCTCATGTATGCCCATTGGCCTAGTCAGTTCCATATTCATCCTCACTTACCTACACTCTCATCCCTTTCCAACAGACACACACACACACACACACACACACACACACACACACACACACACCCTTATGAGAGGCCTAGGGGTCATTTTGCAGAGCTCTTTGCATGCCTGAGAGTGAAGTCAGTAGGGTTTCAAACAATAGAAATACTGCATTATGAAGAGTAAATTTTTGCCAGACATTAAAAGCATATTCACTATACTGCAGAATGCTGTGTATACCCAGTTTAGAGATAGTAGCATTAGGTAAAGAGAATGAGAATTTGAGAGCAGAAGTATAAGAATAGGGCAGTTAAGCGAGGACCGAGTAGAAAGGAACATCTTAGGATCTCTTTTTTCTTCTGTCCCTTTGTGTCTGAACATCCTACCAACAACCCCGTCAAAAGTCAACTGTGACCGTGACTGTCATACAGGGGCATGCCATATCACCAAGATCAGCAAACCACAGTCAATGGCCATATCCAGCCTGCCACCTGTTGTTGTTCAGTCCATTAGCTGAGAATGATTTTTAAACGGTTGAAAAAAATCAGAAGCATAACATTTGAGGTGTAAGAATTCTATAAAATTAAAATTTCAGTTGTGAAAGTAAAATTTTATTGATATACAGCCACACTAATTAATTTTTTCTCCTCTATGACACTTTTGCACTATAACAACACAGTTGAGTAGTTCTGAAAGAGACTATATATCGAGCGCTTAACAATTTTCACTGTTAATATAAATCACATTGATGCAATTACCCAGTATTTTAAATGACACATGTATTACCTTCTGTGTGAAAAGACATTTTCAAAAACGAAATACTTGAAATCTCATTACAGATCTGCATTAACAAGTGAAATTTGCAGTCAATTTTAATGATTGGGAACACTAACTTCAAACTTCAATTAATAAAATGTTACCTCTCCTTTCCCCTCAAATAATTTTATTCTTCTCATTAGTAGACTTGTATTATGAAAAAAAGTATTCTTAATTATTATTATGAGGTTTTTGAACTTTGTCAATAAAAATTTGAGGTTTGTATTATTTTTTTAAGTACCTTCATAATATCTTTGATTTTGCCTCTTGACCTACAAAGCCTAAAATATTTACTATCTGCCCTTTTACAGAAAAAAAAAATCGCCAATGCCTGCCATAGAGTGTTGGAGAACTTACTGGGTAAATTGATTAAGAAATAGTGAAAGTAATTCTGTAGTCTATAATACATAATGAGATATTAATTTTTTTGTTTGTTTTCTGGTTTTCCTTTTTTCTTCACTAAAAATCAAGAATTATGTGCTATGATTTAAAATAAATCAAATGAGATAAAAAAAGTGTGAGAGAATAAAAAATCTATTTCATTAAAAATTTGGAGAAAATAATTGAGTCCTTATATGATAATACACGAGAGAGAGGAGAGAGAGAGAGAAGAGAGAGAGAGAGAGAGAGAGAGAGAGAGAGAGAGAGAAGAAGGAGAAAGGAAGGAAGGAAGGAAGGAAGGAAGGAAGGAAGGAGAAGGAAGGAAGGAAGGAAGGAAGGAAGGAAGGAAGGAAGGGAAGGAAAGAAGAGAAAAGGAGTGAGGGAGTGAGGGAATGAAGGAGGAAGGAACAAAAAAAAACCCTCCTTTTCTCTGTATGCTCAGGTCTTTTTTTTTTTTTTTTTTTTTTTTTTTTTTTTAGGCAAGGCAACTCTTGGTTGACTTCACAGATTGCAAGGGCCTTGTCAACTTACAATGCCTTATTTTTAAAATATTTTTAAGCCTACAGCACCTGGTCTTCTTAGGTCATCTCCCATCCAAGCACTAACCAGGCCCGACCTTGCTTAGCTTGAGAGATCAGATGGGATCGGGCTTGTTCAGGTGGCACAATCATAGACTGTGCTCAGGTCTTGATGTGGATTTTGTCAGTACAAGGAAGTTCAGGTTTCATTTTACATAATGACCTCATGTTTGCTTAGATGTTATTTTTAATTGCTAACTTATATTATATTTAAATAATGCTATGGATCAGAGTTTTTGAATCACATTTAAGATACTCCCTGGAGAGCTAGGGAGAGAGGTAGGGATGAAAGAAGCACATCTACATAGAAGTCATACTAAGATCACATGTTTCTGATATATCTACACGCTAAAGCAGGGTTAGCTGGAGGCTATATTCATGATTTCATCATTTTTTTATTGTTATGTGGTTGGAACTGTGTTGGGAAGAGAGGGTGGAAGGAAGTCATGACCAATATCTTTAATGAGCTCATAGTTTAGTTGGGGAAGGGGAGACAGATAAAAAAAATTACACCAAAATATAAGTGGCAGTATATCTATTCTGTACTCATTTGTACAAAACTAGTACATAATGTAATGAGAAGAGAGAGGAGGTTCTACTAACTTTGTCTTGGAGAGTTAGGAAAGTCTTTATAAAGAAAATGGACTTTCAACTGGATTTTTATAGGTAAGAGGAACCTAATAATAAGAAAAAAATATGTATATATATTATATATACATGTGTGTATATGAAAAAACATAGAAGTACAAAAGAACATATTTTTGTTTGTGTTCTATAAGAAAGTTCTGTTATGGATAGAATATTTACTACTTTCTGATGATGAATTGTTAGGAAAGAATAAATAAAAGTGAGAGTAAAAATAATTCTTTAATTTTGGGAAGGATTGAAAAATACTTTTTTTCTATCATTTACAAAATATATTATTTCTTATGAGAGGAGTAAATAGTAGAAGAGGACTTAAAGTGAAAAGATAACTTTATAGCTATTAAAAATCAACATTTACAGATGACAGTTTCTAGAAATTCTCACTTCTACAGTGCTTATTTAGCCTGGTGATTATTATTTTAAAACATTTTAAATTTCATATGTGCAACATATTTTCCAATATATTCTTCCATTTGAAAATCTGTGGTATTTGTTGTAAATGTTCATAGTCCCATTTTGTTAGGTGAGAAAACAGAGGCCCATAGAGTTTAATTGAATTACTTCAATAGCAGAGATTAATGTAATTCAGGACACAGATTCTTATCCCTCAGGACCAAAACTCAGCTTATTTTCCATTGCCAACCACACCCTTTTGAATCACCTTTAAAATGGTTAACTTGTTCTTAGAAATAGTCTCAGCGACTTACACCATCTGGACAGGGCAAATCAATGTAAATGGAATCAATTTGGCAATGTGTTTTAACTCAGTGGCACTGTTTTCTATTTGAAGCTTTTTCTTGCTAATAAGTCTTCCCAGACCCTCTGCTAAAATCACATTTGTGTTTCAATTGTGAATATAATTTCCCTAGATTTTGACAGCAGAGGAAAGGAAAGTTAGTAGAGCACTGAGTTCATGACTGTATCTGAATCTGAAAAAGACTTTAGCTGTGTAGAGAGGAGAGCGACACTGACAAACAGCCCCAGGTGACAATGGGAGACATTTATGGCCTCAGGTTATTAGTAAATTCTCTAGGACCTTTATCATTTTAGGTCCTGGTGAGGCTGATGGCTTGATAGTCTCAAGTTCCTATATCTCCAGTTAAACTTCTGTTAGAAGTCATCTTGCCAGTCTGAAGAAAACAAAATTAAAAATAAAGGAGTACATCAAAAATATAAGCAATATTGCATTCTGCAATCTAGATCTGAAAGCTACAGTGAATTTAGGCTTGAACACAAAACGACTCAAAAAAATTCACAGCTGTTCACTTGTGGCTTATTATGCAAAGCAAACATCGAATTACAATGAATGAAAACATTTAGCTAACATATTGTTTGACTGACTACTACATAAGTCACAGAGAAAATAACTTCAACCATTTGTCCTAAGTTACTGTACAGCTCAAATTTATACACACCTCTCTCTTTTCAATTGACTTATTCCCACTAGTATATAAACTCCATCAGGACATGGATAAATATTAGCTAAATAATTTTTGGAAATTTCTGTTTTGTAGACTGATGTATCCCCAATGCTTAGCACACTAACAAAAATATAATAAGCAGTCAAAAAATCTTAACTAAATAATTTTTGGAAATGTTCCTATATCTTAATTATTGTACCACCTTTCTCTGTCATGGATTTCAATTTCAGAGATTCTCAAAGTGTGGTCTGCAAGATCTCTTCACAGGTTCTGCAATGTTAACGTTAGTTTTATAATACTATTCCTAAAATGGTGACCTTTTTTCATTGTGTTGACATTCACATTGATGGTGCAAAAACAATCATGGGTAAAACTGCAGAGACTTTGGTATGAAACAGTGCAGTGGCATCAAAGAATAAGATTATTCATTGTATTCTTAACCACTATGCACTTGCAGAAAAAAAAAAAAATTTCACTTACAAATGTCCTGAATGAAACAGTAAAATTTATTAATTATATTAAAGCTTGACACTTGTGGGTGTCTTCTTGATAGTCTTTGATGAAATGGGAGTACAAATAAAACACTCTACATAGTGAAGTAGGGTGCCCATTTCAAGGAAAAGTACAATTGTTTAAGGTATGTGCTCAACAAGCTACTTTTTCATGGAACATCAACTTACTAGAAAGGATGAATGATGAACTATTGTTATTTAGACTCGGGTATTTGGCCGATATTTTCACAAAAATGAATGAAGTAAGTCTCTTACTTCAGGGAAAATCACTGGTAATATTACAAGTGGAAAGTAGAATTTTGGACAATGTGTTACTATCACCACTTACCGATAGATTGATAGCTTCCCCATGCATAGACTTTTCTGATAATATTAGTGGTGACAATAATGAAGGTGACCTTGTGCTATTATATAATAAAATATGTTAATATTTGGAAAATCTGTATAACTTAGTGAACAAATATATTTTTTTCAAATTTCAAATACCTGATAGTATAAAATCATGTCTAGCTAAAAGAGCCATTGGAAATATAAGATTTTAAAAATAGCTTTTAATGTAACAGAGTACAGACAATTCATTGATGTGGTTTCAGATTTTACATCACAACTAAGCTTTAAGACACTACAACCTGTTGACTTTAGGTGGAGCAGGATTTTAAAGCATGACTATTTTTAATCAGATAGCAAAAAAGAAAAAAAGAACACTCTATGTCAAGGGAAGGGTTTATGCAAATTCACAGAAACATGAACAAGCATAGTGTGTTTGAGGAATTATATCTGGTTTCATGTCATTGGGGCACAAAATAGAAAGTGAGGAGAGACAGGAAATAAACTAAATACCCAAAGGTCATATATAAAATGATAAGAAGTTTAATTTTATCATGTGGTTAATTTTAAGGAACTGAAATTTGTCCAATATTTCACCCTGGAAAATGTGAGCCACAGATATCATTCTGGAAAACAACTTTGGAGACTGCTGCAGTCCTTCAAGTAAAAGATTTTTAGTGACTGGAATAAGATAGTGGTAGTGAGTGTTGAAAAGTAGACTATTTCAAGATATTTTTTTCAGAGTTGAAATCAAAATAAATAATTTGGAGATTACATGTTGGTAATACAAAACAACAAAAAATCTAGAATGGCTCCCAGTTTTCAGACTTAATAACTAAACGGATTATACTATTTCCTCTTTAGCCACTAAGTTTGAAAGTTTTTAACTACAGAATCTATTTTTTAAATAGATACAGTGTTATTTGGAACATGTTTTCTTTTTGGTGATTTTTGGTACTTTGTCTTTCAAGGACTATTTCTATTTCATCTAAGTTGTAGAATTTATTGACATAATTTTGTTCGTATTGTTTCCTTATTATTATTTTAGTATTTATAGTCTCTGAGATTATCTATTTTATTTATGATATTGTAATGTATGCATGCTCTCTTTTATTACTGCTCTTTCTCTTTCAGAGACCTCAATTAAACATATATTGTTGATTGAGTTGTCTCATAGCTCACTCATGCTCTGTTCTTCTCTTTTTCTCATGTATACTCTCTTCTCTTCCTTCCATTTTTCTTTCCTCCCTTGCTTGCTTGCATCTTGTCTTTATTTTTCCTCTTCATATTTCATTTCAATTAGTTCTTAGTTTTATATCTTGAAATTGTACTAATATTTTCTTTGCGATATTTAATATTCTGGCATCCAGTGTATTTTTCATTTCATACATTGTAGTCTTCATCATTAGGTACTTAATTTGAATTAACCCTATATCTTTCATGTCTACCTAATGTTTGCACATATGTAATACAATTATAATGATTGTTTAGGTACTTTGTCAATTTTATCATCTATAAGTTCTTATCCATTAATATTGATTTTTTCTCATTATTGGTTTTATTTTCCTGCCTTTTTGCATGATTCTTAACTTTTTATTGGATATCAGATATTGTGAATTTTATCTTATTGGGTTAGGGAATGCAGATGAATTGTTTGGAAATAGACTGATCCTTTGGGGACTTGTTTAGATTAATTGGGTGGGATTGAAGCATATTTAATCTAAGACTAATTAGTTCACACTAAGTCAAGACCCACTTCTCAATGATCTATGAATCATGAGGTTTTTTCAGTTTGGCTGGTGGAAACAGGAACTATTTCTGACCCTGCTTTTTCTCAGGATGTGGGTAGTTTCCTCATATGCATTTGTACTTAATTTAATACTCAAGGGGCTCCCTCTGCAGATCTCTGGTGCTCACTCTCTGTGTAGCTCTTTTCTTTCTGGTACTCTTGTGAACAATATCCCTTTAGTCTCTCCAGACTCTCAACAATATTTCCTTAATTCAGACATTTTTTCCAGTCTTTGCCTGGGTTCTCCCGCCCTGTGCGATGTCCTCTCAAGGAAGCAATATGGAACACTCATAGGCCTCAATTTATTTCCTGCCTTTTAGGTATCATTGTCCTTTATTGCCTGCTGTTCAGTGTTTAGAAAACCATTACTTCATACATTTTGTCTGGTTTGTTTGTCTGATCGATTGTTTACAGGTAGGAGTATATCTGGTCCCTCTTAGTTTATGTTCATCAGAAGCAGAAGTCTTGGCTACTGTGCTTGAAAACATCCTTGCTCCCTGATAGTCTCCATCTGTTCAGAGACAGCAAGCCCCATAATACAACTGGGTAGAAAGTAGGAATATAAATGGAAATATTTCATGGCATACTAGAAAATATAATCTAACAAATCATTTATGGAGAAACACAAATCAAAAAAATTCACATATAAGTATATGCTGGGAATTAGTTTATATATATAATTTATTCACATATTAAAGAAGAAACTGTGTAGATCCCATATTAATGTACCACCTAGAATCTGACACTGATACACAAAATGTAGTAGATGAAACTGTCCCACTTCAGTTGGGAAGAGTGATGAGGTTGTGAAATTGCTGCTTAGAAAAATAGAAGAAGCTCACAAAAGACAAAAAAGGGATTCATAAGCTTTGGTGAGTGACTACTTATGCTTGCTATCTTAAATACAAAAGGAAGTCAAACTATGAACATTCTTCAGCACATTCATTTTCCCTCGTCCTTCCTTCCTTCCTTCCTTCCTTCCTTCCTTCCTTCCTTCCTTCCTTCTTTCCTTCCTTCCTTCCTCCCTTCTTCCCTCCCTCCCTCCCTCCCTTCCTTCCTTCCTTCCTTCCTTCCTTCCTTCTTCCTTCCTTCCTTCCTTCCTTCTTCCTTCCTTCTTTCCTTCCTTCCTCCCCTTCCTTCCTTCTTTTCTTCTTTCCTTTCTTCTTGCTCTCCTTCTGAAGTAATAATAGTTAACATTTATTCAACCTTTATTATATATAAAGGCACTGTTCTAACTGCTTAAAATATACTAATTCATTTAATACTAAAACCAAGTCTGTAAGTACTATTGTTATACATTTTACAGAGATGAAACTAAGGTGCATACAGTTCAAGTAACTTATCCAAGGTCATTCAGCTAGTGGCAGAGACAAAATTGATCCCAGTCAGTTTGGCTCTATAGTCAATGCTTTTAACACTATGATATATAGCCTCTCTAGAACTAATGGAAAAACATGCTAAAAAAAGTTTCCCAGATAATATGTTATGCCATTTTTTCACAGCTCCCAATCATACACCTAACTCTCACCCATGAACTCTTTCTAATGATGCCTTCTAATTTCTTATAATTTCTAATTTCTTTATAATAATTTTTTCTCTAATGGACACATATAGTACTTACCTTCCTTCAGCTCTCAGTATCATTTGACTGTTCCCTCTTTCTTGAAAGACTTTATTTTCTCCAGTATCTGAGAAACTAGTTCCTTGATCTATCTCCTCTTCTCTGTACCTAATAACTATTAACTGAGCAATTTAATTTGTGTCATTTTTTTAGGTACTGAAAGTATAATGAGAGATTTGAAATCTCTGCCCTAAGGAGATTGCACTCTGCAGGGAAGAAAGACAATTAAAAAGTAATGGATAATTGTGAAACTTCAAATAATGGCAGAGAGTAGGGGACAACAAAAAACATCTGTCTCTATCACAATCCTGCTTTTAAGAAGTAACCATGTTAATAATTTGATATGTTTTCTTTCATATGTGTATGTAAAGATACACACATACACATATACATATATACAAACACACATACATATACTTAAATATATCTGTACACACAAGGGAATACATTTGGGCTGTTTTCTAAAAAAAATGATTATACAACACATTTTTAGTACCATAATCTTTATTCATCATTAATACCATTCATATACTTTGCGCATGTTTTTCCGTATCCTTTAACCATTCTTGTTCTGATAGACATTTGGGTAATTTTCAAATTTTCAAACACAGATGATATTGCAATGAACACTTTTGTACATGAATGTTTGAGCGTTAACACTAGTATTTATTTAAGATAGATCATAGGAATTTGAACTGAGGTTTTGAGAGTATGCATAGGTAAACCAAATGTTAGTGAGTTCATCCTGCCTTTTTATATTCTAGATAAGTAGATAAGATTAATTCTACCTCTAATCCATTGGAAATTCATAGGAACCTCAAATTCTCATGGGCTTCTCTACTTTGAAGCTCCTGTGAATTCCTTTAGTTTATGGATAATCTTACCATCTAAAATATGTGGCCCCTATTTTGTACCACATTGTGTTAAATATAGAACTCTGCTTCTCCCCATTACTTTTACAACAAAAACAAACAAAGCAGTACTTTGTTTACATTTAACTTGTTGGTTTTTAAATTTGTTATTCCTAGAGTTACTGAGGCTTGTTAGACCTTTATGGCTAATGTTGGCTATAGCCAATGTTTGGTCTTTAGCTCTACTACATATATTATTAAACAAGGTAAGTATATCTTTTCATAAAAAGTTTTTTTTTTTTTTGCTTACTAAATTTACTCAAGGTTTAGAGAGGTGAAATAAGTTTTGCATTTCAAAAATGCAATCCGCTCAAAATTTTCATTCTTGAAACTCCTTTGGTCACTGTGCTGTGATGCTAGAAACTTCTTTCCCTGTCCATATTTCTTCATTCTCGTAACCATAATTCTCTTTTCTCCCCTTCAGAAGCAAGAAAAACCTAATTTTTGTATTTTCTTATGCAGAGATATTCTAATTTTCTTTAGTCTTACTCCTCAATCTCTTTGTTTTTGTTTTTAACATTTTAAAGATTTTGGCAACATCTTTAAAAGTAAAGCTTTAGTCCTGCCTGGTTTTTGACAGTATAAAACCTCTTTCATAATCTTTTTCTAGAGAGAGGAAAAAAGGTGGATTCATTCTTCCAAGTGCACATACAATTTTGATAAATACTGTCAAATTGCCCTGTACATGATGAGCAGAACTATTTTTCACTACCACTAATAATGTATGAGAATATTGACTGCAAAACCCTTACCAATCAAATATTTTCAATCTCATTTTTTTGGTTGTTTTGTTTTAGCCAATCCGAAGAAAATGGTATTTTATTGTTTTCTTAATTTTCATTTGCCCATTTGATAAAGTTGAACACATTTCAAAAATTCTTTGTAACTTTTCTCGTTTCTACTTCTGTAAATTGTCAATATATATACTTTGCCCACATTCCTAATTGGGTGTTTGATTTTTTTTAAAATATCAAAGTAGGGTTCTAAGTGAATACTAAGTTCAAAGTGAATACTAAACCTTTACTTCTATAAATGTTGTAGATGATATCTCTCAGACTGATGTTTTTCTTTGCACTTTGTTCATGGTGTCTTTTTGTAAAACTCTTTTATTAGTTCTAAAGATTTTAATTTTTTCTATTACATAGTCCAGGTAGACAGTAATATTAACCACAATGTATGACCATTTTTCTTTTGAATATTTATACCTTTTACTTATACATGTTACATAATTACATTCTCTAGGAATTTTGGATCAATGTTGAATAATTTCTGTGATACCAGGAATTTTCTCAACTTTATTTGGCTTGTCGTTTCACTATCAAGTATGATGTTCTTGCTTTGTCTTTGATAGCTAACAATTAAATTGAAAACATGCTCTTTTATTTCTAGGCTACCAATAGTTTTTAATTTTTTCCCGTTACAAATTTGTTTTATTTTCTATTTCATTGTTTTTTTTTTTTAAGTGTCAGTTTTGATGACCCTATAATTTTTTCTTTAACCTATTAATTATATTTTTTCCTACAATCAAATCATCATTGCAATGTTAGAATTCTCCCTACTTGTCATAGTATATTAAGATTTCTCTAAAATTATTTTGATGATATTTAAGATTTTGGGATCGATGCTCATGTGTGAAGTTGATCTATACTTTTTATTTTGCAATTTTAAATTATGATTGATTTTGATACAAATATTATTCTAGCTTATGTGCACTAGAAAAGCTAAAGAAAAGGCTCCATCAGTTTCTAGCTTTATGATTTTGGGCAATTTGCTTAACTTCTCTAGCCCCTAGTTTCTTATCTTTTGTATTCTTTCCTGAAGTTTAGGATACTTCAATTTCTACAATCTCACCTCGAGTCTTTTAAGAAGTATAAAACTGAGTAACTTTTAAACTTTTCTGTGTTTACTGGGCTTTTAATATTTTCTCTATTTGAGTCAATTTTGTTTATTTATAATATTCTAGAAAATGGCCGATTCAGCAAATTTACAGATTTATTGGAAAAAAACTCTATTATATATCTTGAAAACAGCTCATCTTTTATATCTGTAGTTATAACATTTTTATCTTTCTTAATTAAAAAAAAATACCTATTGGCAGAATTGTCAAATAATTGTTCATTTTATTGTTAAATTCTAAGAGATTTTTTCAATTTTACTATTTTGGTTTTTATATATTATTCTATTTACTTCAGATTATTTCGTTGTTCTCTTATCTTTTAAGATAACTTGAAATTTACATATATATATATATATATATATATATATATACACACAACACACACACATAGATATAGATATAGTTATATATTTATTTATTTTTCTTACATTCCATAGATACAGTTAAGACTATAAATATTTCACTCAGAACCACTTAATTTCTAGATTAAGACTTTAAGATGCAATAATCTTAATGTTTTTTCCTCTCTCTAAATTTTCTACATTTTTTTAAAGCAAGTTAAATAAAATAGTTAAAATTTGTGTTATTGGTTTTTGGTTAATATTTGATATAATTATTTGATGACACTGAGGTTAAAGAAAGTAAAGTAACCTTATATTTTCTGCTTTTGCATTTTATTGAATTTTCTTTTGTGATTTAGTACCTGGTAAATATTGTAATTTTCTATTAGAATTTTGTGGAATTTTCAACTTATGATAGACTCTTGTAGTATAATTAATTTAAAAATAAATATATGTTATGAGGTTTGACAGAGTAAACTTGCAACAGACCAATCCTCCTGCTGAGAACAAACAGAAAACCTGGATAAAATTCAAGGTTTGTTTTTGAAGTTTTCAAGATAGTTTCAAAGGCAACTAAGATTTGAAGGACCATATCCTAGAGAGAAGAAAGGTCACTGAGGTAAGTCCAACCTTTTATCTGCTTCTTTTCCTCTTGGTCTATTTGCTAATTCCTGATGCCAAGAAAGAGGCATAGGAGCCAAGACAACTTTAGTCAATCACACAGAATGGAGGGACAGATATTGAATTTCTGGTATTCAAAGGCATTATGACATGAAAAGCTAAGATCCCAGAGGAAAAGAAGTCACACATACGTGAGCTAGACACCTGGCGCCAATTTACTACTCAAGGCGTTTTCTCACTAAGCTTCATGGGGCAAGGTGGGAAAGAAAACAAAATCAAACAAAATACAAGAAGCAGAAAACAGCTGAAAAGCAAAGTGGAATTTTCCAGTTTCATGTACTGAATGCCAAAAATTGGAGTTCAGGATCTCTCATTAAGTAGTGTCACTAAGAGATGCTATAAGCTCTCAGTTGAAATCCATGAGGAATTAACTTGAAGAATGTAAGCAAAAGAGAAGAAGGAGTTTATAGAGACTGCAAAGTTGGTATGGGTCACTTCAGTATCAGATTCAGATGGTCTGTCCCTTTTGCAGCCTGGATAAGAGAGAGTAAATCTTATCCTCTCTGGAGGAAGATAACTTCATGTAGAGCTTTCATAAATTTTCATAGGCATGTCTGACATTCAGTAAAAAGTTAAATGACATAACAAAAAACAATTTCAAGAGGAGAATATGGACAACAGAAGATCTCATTGGGGGTCCAGCTATTCGGTTGTCAGATTTTGACTTTAAAATTATTGTGATCAATATCTTCAAGGAATACATGGTAAGAAATAGTTTTGAATTTTCCCAAATGCATGAAAGACATTAAGCTACAATTCAAGAATTGTGATGAACCCAAAGCAAAATCATAAATAAAAAGAAAATCACACATAGACACATCATAGTGAAGATGCACAAAACTAATGTCAAAGAGAAAATTTTAAAAACATCTAGAAAAAAAAAGAATTATCACCTTCAAACAACAGCAATTAAACAGAAAATTGCAAGCAGTGCTGTAATTAAAAAATAATTTAAGGGGTAAGCCAGGCTAATGAATTGGAAAACTTTATATTGTAATTATATCAGTTTTCCCAAAATTTATCTGTGGACTTTAGTGTAATCCCAATAAAAATATCTGCCACTGTGTATTTGTGTGTATGTAATTTGACAAGCTCATTCTAAATGTATAAGGAACTATGAGGCCCAAAATAACCAAGACCATATTGAAGAACAAGAACAAAGCCAGAGGAGTTACAATACCAGATACCAAGCTTTATTTTAAAGCTACAGTAATTAAAACACTATTAAATGTGCCATGTGAACAGTGTTACATAATCAAGTGTCCACAAAGATTCAATGAGAGAAAGAATAGTGCTTTCAATAAATAGTATTGGATTAATTGGATATCCAAATTAAACATTTATCTCTTCCTCCTACTACATAAACAAAATCAATTTCAGGTGAATTGTGACCTAAACATAAAAAGTAAAACACAAACCTTAAGGAAAATAAACTTTAATCTTGGAATACACAAAAATCTCCTAAACAGAATACAGGGAGCAATAATCATAAATAAAATAAATAATATTTGTATTACATCAAAATTAAAAAATAGTTTTTCATCAGAAACATAATTAAAAGAATAAAAAGGAAGGCCATAGAGTAAGAAGAGATATTTATAATTTTTTTACATACAACAAAGAATAGGACATTCACCCAGACCAAAAAGCAAAGCAAAAGATGACCCAAGAGAAATAAAAATAGACAAAAGACTTAAAGAAGCTCTTTATAAAAACAAAAGATATCCAAAAGGCCAATACACATATAACAAGCCGTTAAGACAATGAAAATTCAAACCATGATGAGTTACTGCTACACATTCACTAGCACACTTTTAAGACTGACAGTACTACATGCTAGAAAGGATACAGAGTGGTTAGAATTTCCACACACTGTTGATGGAATTGTAAATGGGTACAAACACTTTAGAAGAAAATGTGTGATATCTTTAAAAGCTGAACATATACTAATCATGTAACCTAACAATTGTGACACCTGGGTCAAGAAAAATGAGTGCATATATATCCACCAATATAATATAGAAAAATCTCTATAGCAGCTTTGTACAGAACAGCCCCAAACTGAAAACAATCCCAAAATTTATCAATGGTAGAATGGATAAATAATGCATTTATATAATGTATTACTAACAGTAATAAACTTTAAAAAAATACTATAACATGTAACATTAAGGAGAATCTCAGAAATAATACTGACTGAAAGGTGCTAGATATAAATAAAGAGTAATTACTACATCATTACATTTCTATAGAATTAAACAAAAGCTTAAAAATTTACTTTATGGTATTATAAATCTGGATAATGGCTACTTTTGGTGGGTTTAGTAACTAGTTGGAGGCATAAAGAAGGGAAGTGTTGTGTTAGTGACATTTGTGAAAGAGGTGAAAGAATCAAACAACACCTACATTACAACTGCATTTTTGAAGGTGACAGTAATGGTCCCCTGAATGCCAGGCCCTTAATATGAAAAACTGGTAGGACAATCTTTGAAAATTTATGAAAAAGATAAAAAGATATCTGAGACTTTAAAAACTCCAATTCTTAAAGATACATGGTCTAACTGATAAAATTTCTGAGAATTCAAATTATTGTGAAAGTTTTGGCCCATTGTAAGTAAATTTTATTAAGACATGT
>PUFA01000672.1:0-111023 GCA_003508835.1 Eonycteris spelaea | reverse complement strand
GGGAATAAGGTTAAATATAGGTTAGGGTAGGAATTAGGGTTAGAGTTTGGAGAGTAAGATTAAAATTTGGATTTAGTTTTTAACATCAGAGTTAGCGTTAGTTTAGGGCAAGTTTAGGGTAGGGTTAGGTTTATGGTTTGGATTCAGTTAAAAGTTTGAAATTAGGATTAGCGTTAGGGTTGGGTAGGGCAAAGGTGTAAGATTACTCTGGATTAAGGTTTAATGTCAGGGTTAGTGTAGGTTAGGATTATGTTTTAGGGTTAGGGTTAAGTTAGGCTTAGGTTTAGGGTTAGGGTATAAATTAGATTAAAGTTTGGATTTTGGTGTAGATTTAGGGTTAGGGTAAGGGTTAGGTTTAGAATTAGGGTTCAGTTTAGGGTGAGAGAGATTAATGTTTAGGATTGGGAGTAAGATTAAACTTTGGTTTTAGGTTTATGGTTAGGTTTAGGGTTAGAGTTAGAATTAGTTAGGGTTTGGGTTAGAAGTAGGATTATACTTTCAATTTATGTTTTGGTTTAGAGTTAGGGTTAGTTTTGGGTTTAGATTAGGTTAGGGTTAGGAGTAAGATTTAATTTTGGAAATAGGTTTATGGTAAATGTATGTGTTAGAGTTAGGTTTTGGTGTGGATTACAATTAGTGTTTGGATTAGGGTTAGCGTAGCATTAGGGATTATGGTTAGGTTAGGGTTAGGAATAGTGTTATGGTTAGGGTTAGGGTTAAGATGAGGGTTTAGCGTTAAGGTAAGGATTATTTTATGGTCCGGGTTGGAGTAGGGTAGGGTTAGGTTTAGGGTTGGGTTTAGTCTTACGGTTAGGTTTAGTGTTAAAGTTTACTGTTAAGTTTAAATTACAGTTAGCATCAGGGTTAGGGTAGGGTTAAGGTTAGGGTTAGGGTTAGGGTTTGTGTTAGGGTTAGGGTTATGGGTAGGGTTAGTTTTAGTGTTAGGCTAGGGTTAGTGTTAGGGTTATGGTTATCAATAAGATTAAATTTATGATTTAGCTTTTTGTAAGTTAGGTTCAGGGTTATGGTTGGGGTTAGAGTTAGAGTTAGGGTTAGTTTTAGAGTTAGTGAGGGGTTAGGGTTAGGCTTAGGTTTTGGGGTTAGTGTTAGGGTTTGTGTTAGAGTTAAAGTTAGGAATAAGATTAAAGTTTAAATTTAGTTTAGGATTAGGATAGTTTTAAGGTTATGGTTATGGTTATGGTATAAGGTTAGGGTAACAGTTCGGTTAGGGTTAGGGTTAGTTTTGGTTTGTGGTTAGTGTTAGATTAGGGATAGGTTAAGGTTAGGGTTTAACATTAGTTTTAAGGTTAGGGTTAGGGTGAGGGTTAGAGTAGGCTTCGGTTACATTTAGGGTAGTGGTCGGGTTAAGGTTAGGTTTAGAATTCAGAGTAAATTTAAAGTTTGTATTTAGTTTTAACATTAAGTTAGGGTCAGATTAGGGTTCGTGTTAGGAGTAAAATTAAAGTTTGGATTTAGGATTAATGTTATCATTAGGGTTAGGTTTATTTTAGGATTAGGCGTGTGTGTAAAGTTTATATTTATTTAGGTTTAGGGTTAGGGTTAGCCTTAGGTTTACGGTTAGGGTTAGAGTTAGGGTTATGGTTATGGTTAGTGTTAAGTTCGGGTTTCGTTTAGGGTTAGGGTTAGGGTCAGGGTTTAGGTTTTGGTTAAGGTTTAGGGTTAGGGTTAGGGTTATTAGGTTATGGTTAGGGGTAGGAGTAAGATTAAATTTTGGATTTAGGTTTCAAAACAGGATTAAGGTTAGGATTATGGTTAGGTTTAGTGTTTAGGATAGGGTTAGGGTATAGGTTAGAGTTATGGTTAGAGTTAGGAGTAAGATTCAAATTGGAATTTAGGTTCTGGCAAGGATTAGTGTTAGCGTTAGGGATAGTGTTAGCGTTAGTGTTAGGATTAGGGTTAGGGTTATGTTTAGAGTTAGGAATTAGACTAAAGTTTGGATTTAGGTTTTGGGTTGCTGTTAGGGTTAGGGTTAGGGTTAGGTGTTAGGGTTAGGGTTTCGGTTTAGGATTAGCATTAGGGTTAGGTTGGGCGTAAAATTAAACTTTGTATTTCCGTTTAAATTTAGATGTACAATTAATGTAGTATTTAGGGTTACAGTTAAGGTTAGGGTAAGGACTATTTAGGGTTAGGTTTAGGTTTAGCCTTAGGGTTATCATTAGGTTTAGCGTTAGGTTTAGGGTTATGGTTAGGTTTAGGGTTAGGTATAAGATAAAGTTTGAATTTAGGTTTATAATAAGGATTATGTTTGGGATAGGATAAATTTTCAGTTAGAGTTTAGGGTTATGTTTAGGGTTAGGGATAGGATTAGAATATAGGGTTATATTTAGGGTTAGGGTTAGGTTAGGGTTAGGGTTAGGGTTAGGTTTAGGGTGACTGTTATGCTATTAGTGTTGGGGTTAGGGTTAGGTTTAGGTTTAGGGATTTGGGTTAGGGTTAGGTTTAGATTTAGAGTTTGGGTTACGGTTAGGGTTAATATTTGGATTAGGGTTAGTTTTTGTTGTGGAGATGGTGAGGAGGAAGTGTCGGAGTCTGGAAATGCTTTTACTAACATGGATAAGGGAAGGAGGATTGGCAATGCTAACATCCCCCACCGCTGCTCTCCATGGCTTTTTATTAAGTTCTGGCTTTGTAGTTAAGCAATTGTTACTCTGAGGTCAGTAGATATTAGCTGGATACAAACTACAACTAGTTCCAGATCCGGTCTCAAAGCCACCTCTGTGTTCTCACTTATCTCCTCTTAAGTATCTTTTCTTGTTTTTGTCACTGTGATATCCTTGTCCCTAGAGCAAGACTTTCCAGAGTAGGTCAGGTGCATGCCCTCCCTGCAATGCGTCCTTGTGTGCAAGTCCACATCTATTAGGTCAGGCGTGTGCGCCCTCCCTGCAATGTGTCCTTGTGTAAGTCCACATGTATTAGGTCAGGCGAGTGCACCTTCCCTGCAATGTGTCCTTGAGTAAGTCCGTATGTGCTTCCGATGATGGTGTTGCTCCAAGTACTAGGCATCATGCCAGAATGGCAGGCGTTTCTCACAACAGTGTTAAGTTTAGGTTAGAATCAGGGCTAGGGTTAGGAGTAAGATTGAAGTTTGGATTTATCAGGGTTAGGGTTAGGGTTAGGATAGGGTAGGGTAGGGCTAGTGTTAGGGTTAAGATTAGGTGTAAGATAAAAAAGGTATATGGTTAGCTTAGGGTTAGGGTTAGAGTTAGGTTAGGGTTAGAGGTAAAATTAAAGTTTCAACTTAGGTTTAGAGTTAGGGTTAGGGTTAGGTTAGCGTGAGGGTTAGGGTTAGAGTTAGAGTAGGGTTAGGGTAAGTGTTAGGTTTAGGGTATGGTTAGCATTAAGATTATGTTTTTTGGTTAGTTTTAGCGTTAGGCATAGGATTAGCATTTGGGTTAGGAGTAAGATGGAAATATGCTTATATATGTTTTAATTTAATGGATAGGGTTAGAGTTAGGGTTAGGGTTAGGGTTAGGTTTAGGGTTAGGATTTAGGGTTAGGATTAGTGTAGGTTGAGGGATTGCAATAAAATGAAAGTTTGGGTTTTGGTTTATTTTTAGGGTTAGAGTTATGTTTAGTGTTAGGTTTTATGTTAGGGTTAAATTTAGGGTTAGGTTTGGGTTAAGGTTAGGGTATAAGTGTTAGGGTTCGGGCTTAGTTTGGGTTAGGGGAAGGGTTAGAGTTAGGGTTAGGGTTGGGTTAGGAGCAAGATTCAATTTTGGATTTAGGTTTATGGTAAGGGTTAGGGTTAGAGTTAGGTGTTGGTTTAGGGTTATGGTTAGGTTTTGGATTAGGTTAGGGTAGGGTTAGGGATTTTTTATGTTTAGGTTTAGGGTTTGTGTTAGCTTTAGGATTAAGATTAGGGTTAAGGTTAGAGTTAGGTTTAGCATTAAGGTTAACGTTAATTTTAGGGACAGGGTTAGGGTAGTGTTAGGGTTAGAGTATGTTTGGGGTTAGGGTTAGGGTTAGGGTTAGTGTTGGGGTTTGAGGTTAGGGTTAGGGTTACAGTAAGGGTTAGGGTTAGGGTTAGGATTAGAGTTAGGACTACAATTAAAATTTGGATTTTGTTTTAGGATTAGTTTCACTTTTGGGTTAGGTTTAGAGTTGGGTTTAGGGTTTAGGTTTGGTATTAGTGTTAGGGTTAGGGTTAGTGTTAGGGATAGGGTTAGTGTTAGGGTTAGTGTTTAGGGTAGGGTTAGATTTAATGTTAGGGTCTGGGTTAGGGTCAGGTTTAGGGTTAGAATTTTGGTTAGGGTTTGGGTTAGGGTTCGAGTTAGGTTATGGTTATGATTAGTGTTAGGGTTAGAGTTAGGGTTAGGTTTAGGGTTAGTTTAAGGTTATGAGTTAGATTAAATTTTGGATATAGGTTTATAATTAGGATTGCGTTAGGGTTAAGGTTAGGGTCAGGTTTAGGGTTAGGATTAAGGTTACGAGAAGGTTAGGTTTAGAGTTAGGATTCAGGGTTAGGGTTAGGGTTAGGGTTACGGTAGGTTTACTGTTAGTGTTAGGAGTAAGATTCAAGTTTGGATTTAGAATTAGGGTTAGCATTAGGGTTAGGGTTAGGGTTAAATTTAGTGTTAAGTTTATGTTTAGGGTTAGGGTTAGTGTTAGGTTTAGGGTTACGAATTGGGTTAGGTTTAGGGTTAGGGATTAGATTAGGTTAGTGTTAGGGTTTAAGTTCAGATTTAGAATTAGGTTTAGCTTTTGTTTAGGGTGTTGGGTCAGGTTAGGGATAGGGTTACATTTAGGGTTAGAGTTTGGGTTAGGGTGTGGTTAGGGTTTAGAGTTATGTTAGCCTTAGTGTTAGGGTTAGGGTTAGTGTTAGGAGTAAATTTAAAGTTTGGATTTAGGTTTATGGTTAGGTTATAGCTTTGGGTTAGGTTTAGAGATAGGGTTAGGTTAGGGTTAGGGTTAGGCTTAGGAGTAAGATTAAAGTTTGGATTTAGGTTTAGGGTTTGGTTTCAGGTTTGGGTTAGGTTTAGAGATAGGGTTAGGGTTAACTTTAGGGTTAAGTTTATGTTTGGTGTTAGGGCTAGAGTTAGGGTTAAGATTAGGGTTAATTTTAGAGTTAAGAGTTGGATTAATGTTTAGATTAAGTGCAGAGTTTGGGTTAGGGTTAGGAGTAGAATTGGAGTTATGTTTAGGTTTTAGGGTTCGGTTAAGTGTTATGGTTATCAGTACCGTTAGTTTAAGGTTAGAGTTAGGGTTAGGGTTTTGGTTAGGTGTAGGGTTAGTTTTCAGGTTAGGGTTAGAGTTAGGGTTAATTTTAGTGTCAGGGAAGGGTTAGGGTTAGGAGTTTGGTTAGGTTTAGGATTAGAGTTAGGATTAGCTTTAGGGATAGGTTTAGTGTTAGCATTTAGGTTTGCGCTTAGTTTAGTGTTACTGTTAAATTGACGGTGAAGTTTATGGTTTGGGTTAAGGTTAGGGTTAGGTTAAGGTTAGCCTTATAATTAGGGTTAGTATTCTGGTTAAAACAAGGGTAAGTTTAGTGTTAGGTTTAGTGTTAGTATTAGGGTTAGGATTAGGTTTAAGGTTATGGTTTAGGGTTACAGTTAGGTTTAGGGTTAGGGTTAAGTTTAGGGCTATTGTAGGGTTAATTTTAGGTTTATGTTTGCATTTAGAGTAGGGTTAGGTTTAAGGTTAGGTTTAGGGTAGGGTTAAAGTAGTGTTAGGGTTAGGGTTAGGAGTAAAATTAAATTTGCTTTATATTTAGGGTTAGTGTTAGCGTTAGAGATAGGGTTAGGGTAAGGAATAAGATTAAGGTTTGGATTTATATTTAGGAATAGGATTAGGGTTTAGGTTTGGGATTAGTGTTAGGGTTAATTATCATTAGGGTTAGAGTAAGGGTTAGTTCAGTTTTTAGGGTTAGGTTTAGGGTAGGGTTAGGGCTAATGCTAAGAGTTAATGTTAGTCTTTGGCTAGGGTTATGGTTAGGTAAGGGTTAGGGTTATGGTATGGTTAATTTTACAGTTAGAATTAGGTTTAAGGTTAGGTTTTGGGTGAGGGTTATAGATATGGTTGGGTTATGGTTAGGGTAGAGTAAGATTTAAATTTATCGTTGGGATAGGTTTAAAGTTTAGGTTTAGGTTAGAAGTAAGATTAAAGTTTGGATTTAGGTTTAGGTTTTAGGTTTAGAGTTAATGTTAGGGTTAGGGTTAGGAATAGGGTTAGGCTTCAGCTTTAGGGTTAGGCATATGGTTAGGGTTAAGATTAGGAGCATAATTATATTTGGATTTTGGTTTAGCACAGGATTAGAGTTATGTTAGGGTTAGGGTTTAGGGTTTAGGGTTAGAAATAGGTTAGGTTTAGGTTTTAGGATTACTGTTTGGTTAGACTTATGGTTAGTTTAGGTTAGAATTAGGGTTAGATGTAAGATGAAAGTTTGGATTTCCATTTAGGTGCAGTATTAAGGGTTAAGGTGTTAGATTTAGGGATAAGGTTAGTGTTATTGTAGTGGTTATTATTATGTTTATGTTAGGGTTAGTAAATGGTAAGATTAGATTTAGGGCTAGGGTTTAGGTTGGGGTTAGGTTAGGGTTAGGTAGGGTTAGGTTAGGGTTAGGAGTAAGTTTAAATTATGGATTTGGTTTAAGGTCAGGGTTTAGGGTGAGGTTTAGGGTTAGGGATAGGTTAGGTTAGGGTAGGGAAGGTTTAGGGTTAAGGTTAGGATTAGGGTTAAGTTTGGGATTAGGGTTAAGTTAGGGTTAGGGTGTTGGGTTAGGTTTAGGGTTAGTATTAGGACAGTGTTAGGGTTAGAGTTAGGTTTAAGGTTAGGGTATGGTAAAAAATTTTGGTTATGTTAAGGTTAGACTAATGTTAGGGTTACGGTTAGGAGTAAGATTAAATTTTATACTTCAGTTTAGGTTTAGGATATAGTGTATAGGGCCTGCATTTGTTAGGGTGAGGCTTTGCTTAGGTTAAGTTATGTTAAGGGTTAAAGTAAAGATTATATTTTTGTTTTAGTTTTAGGGTTGGATTATGGGTAGAGTTACGGTTAGGTTTTAAGTTTAGGGTAAGTTTTGGGTAGGGTTAAGCTTAGAGTTAGTGCTTATGGTTAGGGTTAGGATTAGAGTTAAGGATTAGAGTATTGTTGGGGTTAGAATAAGTTTTGGGGTTGGTTAGGCTTAGGGTTAGTGTTAGGTTAGGTTTAGCATTAGGGTGAGGGTCAGGAGTAAGACTGAAGTTTGCATTTAGGTTTAGGTTTATGTTCACGGTTAGGGTCAGAGTTACATTTTAGTTTTTGGGTTAGGGCTAGGGTTTTAGTTATGCTTGTGTTTATGGTTAGGGTTATGGTTAGAGATAGGTAGGGTTCACATAGTGTTAGGTTTAGTTTTAGGATATGGTTAGGAATAAGATTAAAGGTTAAATTTAGTCCCTAGTTTAGGGATAGGATTAAGGTTAGTTTTAGGGTTAGTGTATAGGGTTACTGTTAGGGTTTTTGGTTAGGGTTAAGAGTAAGATTAAATTTTTGAATTAAGTTTTAGGGTTAGGGTTAGGGTTAGGTTTAGGGTAGAGTTTTGGGTTAGGATTAATGTTTAGGTTTAGACTAAGGGTTAGGTAATAGGGTTAGGGTAGCAGTAAGATTAAAGTTTTGATTTAGGTTTAGTTTTAGGATAGGTTTATTAATAGGGTTAGGGTTAGGATAAGGATATGGGTTTGGAATTAGGAGTAAATTTAAAGTTTGGATGTAGATTATGGTTAGAGTTAGGGTTAGAGTTAGGTTTTGAGTTTGGCTTAGGGTTAGGTTATGGTAAGGTTAGGGTTAGGTTAGGGTTAGCATTAGGGTTAGTTTTAGGTTAGGGTTAGATTAAATTTGGATTTAAGTTGGAGTTAAGATTAGGTTTTGTGTTAGAATTAGTTTTGTGTTAGGTTTTAGTGTAGGTTTAGGGTCAAGGTTAGGGTTAGGGTTAGGGTGACAGGGTGATGGTTAGGGTTAGGATTAGGATAAAGGGTTAGGTTTAGTAGTAAAATTAAAAGTTTGATTTAGGTTTAGGGTTAGGTTAAGGTTTAGGGTTAATTTAGGGTTAGGGTTAGTAGTAAGATTAACGTTTTGATTTATGTTTAGTCTTAGGTTATATTTAGAGATAGGTCTAGGGTTAGTTTTTAGGGTTAGGCTTATAGTTAGGGGTTAGGGTTGGCTTAGAGTTTGGTTAAGAGAGTAAGTTTAAAAGTTTGGATTTAGGATTATGGTTAGCATTAGGGTTATGGTTAGCAATAGGGTTAGGGTTAGGTTTAGAGTTAGTTAGGGTTAGGGTTTAGGGTAAGGTTTAGGCTCAGGTTTAGGGTTAGTATAGGGTTAGTTTTAGGGCTAAGGAGTTAGATTAAAGTTTGGATTTAAGGTTAGCATTTAGGATTAGTTTTTTGTGTTAGAATTAGGTTTAGTGTTGATTTTAGGGTTAGGTTGAGGTCAAGGTTAGGGTTAGGGTTAGGTTTAGTGTGAGGGTGAGGGTAGGATTAGGGTTAGTTGTAAAAGTAAAGTGTTGATTTAGGTGTAGGGTTTAGGTTAGAGTTAGGTTAGGGTTAAGGGTTAGTGTTGCAGTTTAAGGTTAGAGTTAGAGTTAGTATTAAGGTTAGGAATGAGATTAAAGTTGGGAATAAAATTTAAGTAATAATGTTGGGTTTATGTCAGGGTTAGGGTTTTGGTTTGGGTTTGGGTTAAATTTGTGGTTAGGGTTAGAATTAGGGTTAGTTCAAGGTTTAGGGTTAGGTATAAATTTAGGGTTATGTTTATGCCTTAGGTTTATGGTTACACTTAGCGTTAGTTTTTTAGGTTAAGGATTAGAGATAGGGTTTATGACAGGTGAGGGTTAGGTTTTAGGTTTTGTGTTGGGGTTAGGTTTAATGGTTAAGGTTAGGTTAGGGTTAGATTAGGGTTAAGTTTATGGTTAGGTTTAGGGTTAGCGTGAGGTTTTTAGGGTTTGGGTTAGAGAAAGGTTTTGTGTTTGCATTAGGGTTAGGTTTTAGGTGTTGTGTTTGGTTTAGGACTAGGGTTAAATTTAGGGTTAGGGTTAGGATTAGGAATTTGGGTCAATTTTTAGGGTAGCGGTAATACATTAGGGTTAGGGTTACTGTTCGGTTTTAAGGAGTAAGATTAAAATTTGTATTAGGTTTGGTTTTAGGATTAGGTCTAGGGTTAAGGTTAGGATTAGAGTTAGGGGTAGGGTTAAGGTGTAGGTTTAGGTTAGGGTTAGGTTTAAGGTTAGAGATATAAATTTTGCTTAGGGTTAGGTTTAGAATAGGGTTACGTTTAGGAGTAAGATTAAAGATTGGATTTCATTTTTAGGTTTTAAAATAGGGTTAGATATAAGGTTGGGTTAAGCTTAGGGTTATGTTTCAGATTAATTTTATGTTAGAAGTAAATTTGAATTATGGATTTAAGTTTAGAATTAGACTTAGGTTAGTGTTAGCTTTCATGGTTAGGTTTTAGACTATGGTTAGGATTTCGGGTTAGGGTCAAGTTTAGGGTAAGTTTAAGGTTAAGGTTTACTGTTCAGGTTACGTGTAGGGTTTAGGTTTGGCTTAGAGTTTAGTGTTACAATTAGTGTTAGGGTTAGGGTAGATTTAGGGTTTTATTTAGGGTAAGTAGTAAATTAAATGTTTTGATTTAGGTTTAGAGTTAGGTTATGTGTTGTTTAAGTTTGGTTTAGGGCTTAGAGTTAAGGCTAAGGGAGGTGTAAGGGTAGAGTTAGGGTTAGGTAAGGTTGGGTTTAGGATTAGGTTTCGGTTTAGGGTTAGGGTGGGTATTAGATTACGGTATGATTAAAGCTTCGATTTCGGTTTAGGTTTAGAGTTTACACTTACCGTTAGGGTTTTGGATTAGTGTTAGGGTTAGTGTCAGGTTGTAGGGTAAGTTTAAAGTTAGGTTAGGGTTAGGGATAGTGTTAGGGTTAGGATTGTTGTTAGGGTAGGGTTAGGTTTATGGTTAGGGTTACGATTACGTTTAAGGTTAAAAGTAAGAAATTAAAGTTTTGATTTATCTTTAGGGTTCGTTAATTTAGTTTTAAGTGTTATAATTAGGGTTTATGTTTGGGGTCAAGGTTAGGGTTAGGGTTAAGGGTTAGGTGTAAGGTTAGGGTTAGGAATAAGATTAAGGATTTGAATTTAGGTTTAGGGTATAGGTTAGGGTTAGGTTAGAGATAAAGTTAGGGTTAGCGTTTAGGGTTAAATTAGGATTAGGGTAAGATTAAAGTTTAGATTTCAGCTTAGGTTTAGGTTTGCTGTTATTGTTAGGGTTAGGGTTAAGGTTAGGGTTAGTGTATATCTTTAGGGTTACGGTTTTGGGTATGGTTAAGTTTTATGGTCAGGGTTAGTGTTAGTCTAGGGTTAGTGTTAGTGTTAGGGTTAGTGTTAGTGTTCAGCAGTAAGATTAATGTTTGGATTTTGTTTTATATTTTGGGTAAGGGTTAGGTTTAATGTTAGGGTTAGGGTTAGGGTTAAGGTTAGGGTTAGGATTAGGAATATGGTTAAAGTTTACATTAGTTTATGGTTTAGGAAATATTAGGGTTAGCTTAGTGTTAGGGTATAGGTTATTAGGTTTCTCTTAGGGTTAAGGTCTGTTTAGTTTTAGGAGTAAGATTAAATTTTAGTTAGTTTTAGTTAAGTGTTAGTATTAGGGTTGGGTTTTGGGTTAGGGTTAGTGTTATTGTATGGTTAGGTTTAGGGTTACTGTTAGGGTTAGGGTTAGGTTAGGTTTAGAGTTAGGGTTATGTTAGGGTTAGAGTTAGAGAATCATTAAAGTTTGGATTTAGTTTAACATTAGAAGTAGGGTTAGGGTTAGGGTTAGGTTTAAGGTTAATATTTAGGAGTAAGATTAAAGTTTGGATTTTGGATTAGGATAAGGGTGAGGATTAGGGTTAGGGTAAGGGTTAGGGTTAGCATTAGGGTTTAGGGCTAGGTTACAGTCATGGTTAGTTTTAGGTTTAGAATATGAATTATTTTTATTGTTAGGATCAGGGTTAGGTTAGGTTATTGGTTAGGTTAGAAATAAGATTAAAGTTTAAAGTTTAGTTTTAGGTTTAGAGATGGGATTATGGTAGGGTTAGGATTAGAGTTAGGGTTAAGGTTTGGGTTATGTTTAGGGTTAGGTTTAGGGTTAGAGTTAGGGTTTCGGTTTAGTAATAGGGTTACCAGTAGGTTTGGGAGTAAGATTAAACATTGGATTTCAGTTTAAGTTTAGGGTTAGATTAATGTGCTTTTTAGCTTTAGGTTTTGGGTTAAGGTTAGGGTTAGGATTAGGGTTTAGGGTTGGGTTTAGGGTTGTTGTTAACTGTTATGGTTCCGTTAGAGTTAGGAGTCAGGTTAAAGTTTGGATTTCATTTTAGGTTTAGTGTTAGGGTTAGGGTTAGGGTTCGGGTTATGATTCAGGTTAGAAATAAGAATAAACTTTGGAGTTTGGTTTAAGTTAGAGTAGGGATAGGTTTAGTTCTTAGGTTAGTGTTAGTGTTAGGGTTTAGGGTTAAAGTTAAGCTTCAGGTGAGGGTTAGGGTTAGAATTCGGGTTAGGGTTAGGGTTAGTGTTAGGGTTAATGATTAAAGTAAGGTTAGGGTTAGGGTTAGGGTTAATTGTAGGAATAAAATTAAACTTTTTATAAAGGTTTAGGGTAAGGTTAAAGGTTAGGGTAGGGGTAGGATAGGGTTTGGTTTAGGGTTAGGTTTTAGTGTTACGTTTAGGATTCGCGGTAGGTTTAGCGTTAGGGTTTTGTGTTAGGGATAGGGTAGGATTAAGGATAAAGTTAAGGTTAGCGTTTAGGGTTAGGATTAAGGTTAGGAGTAAGTTAAGTTGGATTTCAGTTTAGGTTTATGTAGGGTTAGGTTTAGCATTAGGGCTAGGGTTAGGGTTATGGTTAGAGTTTAGGGTTAGTGTTAGGGTTTGGTTAGGGTTATGTTTATGTTTAGGGTTAGTAATTAGACTAGAGTTTGTGTAAGGTTTAGGGTATATAGTTAGCAGTAAGACTAAAATTTTTTGATTTAGGCTTAGTGTTAGGTTAGGTTTTAGTGTTATGGTTAGGTTAGGCTTAGGGTTTAGAGTTGCTGTTAGGGTTTAGGTTTAGGGTCAGGGTTATGGTTTTGGTTAAGATTAAGGTTTTAGATGTAAGTTTTAATATTTGGCTTTAGTTTTAGGGTTAGGTTAGAGTTAGGTTTAGGGTTAGGTTTAGTGTAGAATTATGGTTAGGGTTTGGTTAGTATTAGCTTTGTTAAGGAGTAAGTTTTAAAATTTGGATTTAGGATTACGGTCAGCGTTAGGTTTATGGTTAGCATTAATGGTAGGGTTAGGTTTAGAGTTAGGGTTGGATAAGAATTAAAGTTTTGGATTTAGTTTTAGGTTATGGATAGGGTTAGGGTTAATGTTACAGTCAGGGAAGGGTTAGGATTATGGTTTTGGTTAGGGTTAGGTTAGAGTTTATTGTTAGGTTTAGTGCTAGCATTCGGTTTATGCGTAATTTAGTGTTATTGCTAAAGTGACGGTGAAGGTTAAGGTTTGGGTTAAGGTTTGGGTAAGTTTAATTTTAGGCTTATAATTAGGGTAGTGTTCAGGTTCAGATAAGAGGTAAGTTTAATGTTGCATCTAGTGTTAATGGTTAAGGTTAGGATTAGGTTTAAGGTTATGGTTAAGGGCAGACTAGGGTTAGGTTAGGTTTGGGATTAGGTTTAGTGATAAGTTTAGGGTTATTTAGGTTTAGGGCTAGGATTATTTTGCAGTTAGAGTAGGGTTAGGTTTAGGGTTGAGTTTAAAGTAATTTCAGGTTAGGGTTAGGAGTAAAATTAATTTGCTTTCGGTTTAGATTTAAGGTTAGAGTTAGCATTATGGTTAGGGTTAGGGTTAAAAAGACTAGGATTAAAGTTTGAATTTAATATTAGGATAGGATTAGTTTAGGGATAGGGTTTATGTTTAGGATTAGTGTTAGGGTAAAGTTTATGGTTAGGGTTAGAATAAGGTTAGATCCCAGGGTAGGGTTAGGTTTAAGGTTAGGGTTAGGGTTATGCTAAGGGTTAACGTTAGTCTTATGCTAGGGTTAGTGTTAGGGTAAGGTTTGGTTTATGGTTAAGTTTATGGTTAGAATTAGGTTTATGGTTAGGTTTTTAGGGTGAGGGTTAGAGATAAGGTTAGCTTTAGGGTTATGGTAGGTTTAGTTTTGTGTTGCGATTGGGTTCAGGTAGGGTTATGGTAGGGTTAGGTTTATTGAATTATGGTTAGGTTTAAGAGTAGGGTTATGTTTAGGTTAAGGGTGTTGGTTTAGGGTTAGATTTAGGGTTAGGGTTAGTATATGGTTAGGGTTTTGGGTTATGTTAGGTTTAGAATTAGTTGTTAGTTTTAGTGTTAGGAGTATGATTAAAGTTTGTACTTCCATTAGGTTTAGGTTTAGCATTACAGTTAGGTGTATGATTAGGTTTCAAGTTAGGGTAGGGTGGTAAGGGTTAGTGTTATGGTTAGGCTTAATGAAAATGTTAGGGTTACGGTTACATTTAGGTTAGGGTTAGGGTTAGGAGTAATATGAAATTTTTGATTTTAGGTTTATTGTTAGGTTTTGGGTTTGGGTTATGTTTAAAGACAGGGTTAGGTTAGGTTTTAGGGTTAGTGTTAGGAGTATTATTAAAGTTTGGATTATGATTAGGGTTAGTGTTAGGATTAAGGTTAGCATTAGGAACAGGGTTACTGTTAATGTATCTTTAGGTTAGGGTTAGAGTTAGAATTAAGATTAATGGTTATTTTTAGGGTAATGAGTTAGATTAAAATTTGGATTTAAGTGTAGATTTAGGGTTAGGGTTAGGGCTATAATTAGGGTTAGGGTTAGGATTTAGGTTTCCATTTAGGTTTAGGGTTAGTGTTATGGTTAGGTGTAGGGTTAGAGTTATTGTTTTTGGTTAGAGTAGCATTAAGGTTTTCAGTTAGGGTTAGGGTTGGGATAAAATAGATTAGCATATAAGGTTAGGCTTAGGGTTAGGGTTATGGTTAGGAGTAATATTAAAATTTTGGATTTTCAGTTTAGGTTTAAGTTTAGTGTTAGTGTTATGTTGAAGGTTGTTAGATAGGGTTAGGGTTAGAATTAGGGTTAGAAATAATTTATTTTGATTTTAGGTTTAGAGTTAAGGTTATGGTTAGAGTTAGCTTTAGGGTTAAGATTTATGGTAAGTTTGTCTTAAGGTTAGATTTAAGGTTAGTGTTTAGGGTTGGGTGAGTTTTAGAGTAGGATCATGTTATTGTTAGGGTTTAGGGTAGGCTTAAGGTTACGGTTAGGTTTTTGCAGTTAGTGTTAGGTGTAGGAATTAGGATTAAGGTTAGGGTTATTAGTAAGATTGAAGCTTGCATTTATGTTTATGGTTAGGGTCAAAGTTAGGCTTAAGGTTAAGGTTGGGTTTAGTGTTTAGGTTTAGGATTGTGTTTAGGGTTAGGTTAAATAATTAGGGTTAGGGTTTAGGGTTCGGGTACATTTAAGGGGTAGGTTTTAGGAATTGTAGTTAGGAATAAGATTTAAAGGTTAAATTTATATTTTAGGTTTAGGGATAGGATAAGTTTAGGTTAAGGTTAGGTTATAGGATTATATTTAGGTTTCAGATAGGGTTAGGGTTATGGTTATGGTTACGAGTAAGATTAAATTTTGGATTTAGTTTTAGGGTTAGGGTTAGGGTTGGTTTAGTGTAGAGTTAGGTTAGGATTAGTGTTGGTTTTAGACTTAGGGTTAGGGTTCAGGTAGGGTTTACGGTTAGCGTTAGGGGTTAGGTTTATGGTGAGGTTAGCAATAAGATTAAAGTTTCGATTTAGGTTCAGTGTTAGCTTTGGTTTATGGATAGGGTTAAGATAGGGTTAGGGTTAGTGTTTAGGGATAATTTTAGGTTAAGGTTAAGGTTCTTATTAGGGTTTTGGTTTAGGTGAAAGTTTAAAGTTTGGATTTAGGTTTATGTTTATGTTTAGGTTTACGATTAGCATTAGGGTTAGGATTAGATTTAGGTTTAGGTTAGGGTTATTGTTAGGAGTAAAATTACAGTTTGGATTTAGGTTTATGGTTAGGTTTAAGGTTTGGGTTAGGGTTAAGTATAGGGTTAGGTTTTAGTGTTAGTTTTAGGAGTAAGATTAGTTTGGATTTAGAATTAGGATTAAGGTTAGGGTTAGGGTTAGCATTAGGTTTATTGGTTATGGTTAAATTTTAGGAGTAGGTTTAGGATTAAGCTTTTGTTTAGGGTTAGGGTTAGATTTAGGGTTAGGATTAGGCTTAGTTAAGGTTAGAGTTAGGGTTAGGTTTAGGTTTTGGTTTTATGGTTATGGTTATGGTAAGTTTTAGTGTTAGGGTTTAGCGTTAGGTTAGGAGTAAGTTTTAAATTTTGTATTTTGGTTAGGTTTAGGTTTAGGATTATGGTTAGATTTAGGGTTAGGAATAAGATTTATGATTAAATTTAGTTGTAGGTGTAGGGATAAGGATTAAGGTTAGGTTTAGAGTTAGGGTATAGGGTCCCATGTTTAGCTAATCAGTTAGGGTTAGGGTTAGGGTTAATTTTAGGGTTAGGAGAGATTAAAGTTTGGATTTAGTTTTAGGGTTGGATTAGGGTTAGGTTTATGGATTAGTGTTAGATTTAGGTTTAGGGTTATGGTGTAGGGTTTAGGGTTAGAGATAGAAATAGGGATAGTGTTAGGGTTAGGGTTAGGGTAGGAGTAAAATTAAATTTTGGATTTAGTTTTAGGGTTAGGATTAGGGTTAATTTCTGGTTAGCGGTTTAGGTTAGGGTTAGGTTGTGGGGTTAGGGTTAAGGTTATATTTAGTTGTTAGGAGTATATTTAAAGTTTGTTTCCATTTAGGTTGGGTAGGGTTAGGTTTAGGTTAGGGTTTAATTTAGGATTAGGTTAGGGGTTAGGATTTTTTAAAGATTAGGGTAGTTTTAGGCCAGGGTTAGTGTTAGGAAGGTTTAGGGTTAGGTTTAAGTTTAGAAGTAAGAATAAAATTATGATTTAGTTTTTTGGGTTAGGTTTAGAGATAGATTAGGGTTAGGAAGGGGTTAAGCTGGGGGTTAAGTTTATGGTTTTTTTAAGGTAACATTAGGATTATGAGTAAGATTAAATTATAAATTTAAGTTTATAATTAGGGTTAGGTTTAGGGTTAGGGTTAGGGTTAGGATTAAGTCTTAAGGAATAAATTTAAAGTTTGCATTTATGTTTATGGTTAAGATTAGGTTAATGTTACGGTTCAAAATTCAGTTTTAGGGTTAGGATTAGTATTAGAGTTAGGGCTAGCAGTAAGATTAAATTTTTGATTTCAGGTTAGGTTCAGGGTAGGTTTAGGGTTAGGAGTAAGATTAAAGTTTGGATTAAGTTTAGAGTTAGGGTTAGGGTTAGGGTTAGGTTAGGGTTAGAATAGCATTAGTGTTAGTGTTTAGGATTAGGCGCTAGTGTTAGGGTAATGAATTAGGGTTAGGAGTAAGATTAAAGTTAACGTTAAGGTTATGGTTACGTTTAAGGTTAGTGTTACATGAGGATTAGTGTTATTCTTAGAATAGGGTTAGGGTTAGCGTAAGATAAAATTTTGATTTAGGTTTAATTTAGGTTAGGTTTTAATGTTAGGTTAGGTTAGGGTTTAGTGTTGTTGTTAGGGTTAGGATTAAGATTAATGGTTAGTTTTAGGAGTAAGATTAAAGTTGAATTTATGTTTAGGCTTGTGGTTAGGGTATGTTAGGGTTAGGGTTAGGTTTCGAGTAAGGTTTAGGGATAGGTCTAGGGTTAGGGTTAGGAGCAAGTTTAAATTTGGATTTCAGTTTAGTTTTAGGGTTAGGGTTAGGTTAGTGTGTAGATTTAGATAAGGTTGGTGATGGTATGGGATAGAGTTAGGGTAGTATTAGGGTTAGGGGTAGGAGGTGGGTTTAGGGTTAGGGTTGAGGTTTATGATAGGGTTTTAGGGTTATAGGTTAGGGTTAGGATTAGGTTTTGGTATAAGGGTTAGGTCTAAGTATTATAATTTGGATTATATTAGGCACAGGATTAGTGTTACGGTTAGAGTTTATGGTTGCTGTTAAGGTTATAATTAGGGTGGGTTAGGGTTAGAGTTAAGGTTAATGAATAATATAAAGTTTGAATTTTGCTTTAGGTTTAGGATAGGGTTAGGGTTAGGTTTAGGGTTAGGATTAGAGTTAGAAGTAAGTTAAAGCTTTGATTTAGGTTTAACATTAGGGTTAGTGTTAGTTAAGGTAGGGTTAGTGTTAGGAGTAAGTTTAAAGTTTGGATTAGGATTATCATCAAGATTAGGGTTAGGTTTTGCATTAGGGTTATGGTTAGGGTTAGAGTTAGTGTTAGTTAGTTTTTTCGGTTTTGTTAAGGATTTTATGTTAGTTGTTAGGTTTACGAGTAAGTCTGAAGTTTGGATTTAGGATTAGGATTAGGTTCCAGTTACTGTAGGGTTTTAGGTTTAGAGTAAGTTTTTAGGTTTTGTTAGGATTACTTTTAGGGTTAGAGTTAGTCTTAGGGTTAGGGTTATTTTTTAGGTTAGGAGTTAGATTAAAGTTTGGATTTAATTTAGAGTTAGGGTTAGGTTTTCTGTTAGATTTTTAGTGTTAGGGTTTGGGTTAGGTTTAGGGTTAAGGTTAGTGTGAGGGTGAGGGTTATGTTTAGGTATTGGTTAGGGTTAGGTTTAGAGCTAGAAGTAAGATTAATTATGGATTAAGTGTAGGGTTAGGGTTTGGATTTGGTTTAGTGTTAGGTTTAGGTTAGGTTAGGGTTAAGTTATTGTAGGGTTATGTTTAGAGTTACAGTGGTGTTAAGATTAGAAATAAGTTTAAGGGTTTAGTGTTAGAGTGGGGGTAGGATTATGGGTGTTAGGGTTTTAGAGTTAGGGTTATGTTATTGTTAGATGTGATTAGAGTAATGGTTAGTATTAGTTAGGTTAGGAGTTAGGGTTAGGGTTAGGTTTAGGTTTAGTAGTAAGATTAAAGTTTGTATTTAGATTTAGGTTAAGGATGAGTGTTAGGTTTAGGTTTAGGGATAGGGTTAGGTTTAGGGTTAGTATTTAGATTTAGGGTTACGGATGCATTTACAGTACGTTTGGTTAGTGTTACGAGTAAGATTAAAGTTGTATTTAGTTTTTAGAGTTAGGTTTAGGGTTCTGTTTAGAAGTAGGTTAGGTTAGATTTAGGGTAGGTTTAGGGTTATGGTTATGGTTATGGGTAGGGTTAGGATAAGACTAAAGTTGGTATATAGGTTTAGGTGCCGGATTAGAGTTCGAGATAGGTTAGGGTTAGGTAATGTTTAGTGATATAGTTAAGGTTAGGTTAGGAGTAAGATTAAATTATGGATTTAAGTTTAGGGTAGGGTAAGTGTTAGGGTAGGGTATAACTTCAGGGTTATGGTTTAGTGTTATTTTTAGAATTAGTTCATGGTTATGAGTAAAGTTAAAATGTGCATTTGGGTTAGGGTTAGAATTATAAGTTTGGTTTAGGGTTATGTTAGGCTTTGTATTAGGGGTTAGGGTTAGGTTTAGGTTTACGGTTAGGATAGGTTTTTTTTGTTAGTGTTAGCAGTAAGATAAATTTTGGGTTTCGGTTTATGTTAGGGTTAGGTTTAGGTTTAGGATTAAGGATAGTGTTTAGTGTTAGTTTTAGGGTTAGGGTTAGCGTTATGGTTATGTCAGGTTTAGGGGTTGGAGGGTTAGGTTTAGGAATAAGTTAAATTTTAAATTTGTTTTTAGGTTTAAGGTCAAGATGAAGGTTAATTTAGGGTAAGAATATAAGGTTAGGGGATAGGGTTCAGTTAGGGTTATGGTTGGGTTAGGTTAGGAGTAAGAATAATTGTAGTTTTAGGTTTATGATAAGGGTTAGGTTCAGGGTAGATTTGGTTTACGGTTAATGTTAGGGTAGGGTTAAGTTTAGGTTTAGGGTTAGTATTACTATTGTGGTTAGGTTTAGGGTTAGGGTTAGGTTCAGTGTTAGGTTTTGTTTAGGGTTAGGGTTTGGTTTAGGTTTATGGTTACACTTAGGTGTAAGATTAAAGTTTGGAATAGGTCTAACGTTAGGGATAGGGGTAGGGTTAGGTTTAGGATTAGAGTTAGGGTTAGGAGTAAATTTAAATTTTGGATTTAGGATTAGGATTAGAGGATTAGGGTTAGGGTTACCACAGGGTTAGGTTAGGATTAGGGTTTACAGTTAGGTTTATGGTTAGGATTAGTGTTAGATTTAGAGTTAGGGTTACATCAGAGTTAGGGTTAGGGTAGTAATTAGGAGGAAGATTAAATTTTGGATTTAGGTTTAGGGTTAGGGTTAGTGTTAGGGTTAGGGTTATGGTGGGGTTTAGGGTTAGAGTTATGGTTAAAGTTATGGTTAGGAGTAAGATTAAAGTTTGATTTAGGTTTAGGATTAGGGTTAGCATTGGGAGTAGGGTTAAGGTTAAGGTTAGACTTAGGGTTAGGAAAGGATTTCGGGTTAGGGTTAGGGCTATGGTACATTTAGGGTTAAAAGTAAGAGAAAAGTTTTCATTTAGGTTTAGGTTTTGCTAAGGTTAGTGTTAGGGTTAAGGTAAGGATTTAGGTTTGGTGTTTAGTTTAGGTTTAGTGTTAAGGTATGGCTTAGGGTTAGGTATAAGATTAAAGTTTGAATTTAGGTTTAGGACTAGGGTTATGGTTAGGGTTAGGGTTAGCAAATAAATTTAGGGTTAGTGCTTGCGTTTCATATTAGGGTTATGGTTACAGTAGGAGTAGGATAATTTTGGATTTCAGGTTAGGTTCAGGTTTAAGGTTACATTTAGGGTTAGGGTTAAAGTTTTGGTTAGTGTTAGATTTTAGGGGTTTGGTTTAGGGTTTTGGTTAAGGTTAAGGTTAGCGTTAGGAATTGGTTTGGAGTTAGTGGTTAGGGTTCGCTGAGTTTAGTGTTACTGTTAAAGTTAGGGTTAAGATTAGGGTTTGGGTATTTTAGGATCTGGGTTAGAGTTAGGCTTAGATTTATAATTAGTGTTCAGGTTAGGGTAAGGGTAGTTTTAGCGTTAGGTATAGTGCTAGTGTTAGGACAGGGTTAGGTTTAGTGTTAGGGTTCATGGTAGGGTTATGGTTCGGGGTAGGTTTAGTGTTAGGGTTCAGTTAGGGTTAGGGTTAGGTTTAGGTTTAGGAGTAAGATTAAAATTTGGATTTAGGTTTAAGCACAGGATTAGATATAAGGTTAAGTTTAGGTTTAGGGTTAGGTTTGGATTAGGGTTGTGGCATAGGATTAGGGTTAGGGTCGGAGTAAGTTTAAAATTTGGATTTAGGTTTAACATTAGTGTTATGAATATGGTTATGGTTAGGGTTAGGTTTAGGGGTAGAGTTAGGAGTAGGATTAAAGTTCGGGTTTAGGATTATAGTTAGGGGTAGGGTTAGGGTTAGGTTAGAGTTAGGGTTAGGTTCCAGTATTAAGGTTAGGATTAGGGTTAGGGTTAGGGTTAGGGTAATGTTAAGGTTTGGGTTACGTTTGGTGTTAGGTTTAGGGTCAGGTTTAGGATTAGATTTGAGGTTTAGGGTTGGGATAAGGGTGAAAGTTTTGGATTGGGTTAGGTGTAAAATTAATATTTGGATTTAAGTTTAGTGTTATGTTAGGGTTAGAGTTAGGGTTAGTGTTAGGGTCAAGATATGGGGTTAAGTTTAGTGTTAGGGTTAGGGTTAGAGATATGTTTAGGGCTAGGTTTAGGGTTAGAGTTAGGATTTAGTTTTAGGATTAGGATTAGGGTTACAGTTACAGATAGAGTTAAGTTTAGAGCTAAGTTTTCGGTTAGGGTTATGGTTAGCCTTAGGTTTAGGTTTAGGGTAATACTTAGTTTTAGGGTTAGTGTTATTCTAAAATTATGGGTATGGTTAGTGTTAGGGTTAGGTTTATAAGTAAGATTAATGTTTTGATTTAGATTTAGGATTAGGTTAGTGTTAGGGTTAGGGTGGGTTAGAGTTAAGGTTAGGAATAAGTTTAAAGTTTGGATTTATGTTTAGGGTTAGGATTAGGGTAAGGTAGGGTTAGAATTAGGTTTAGGGTTAAAATTAGGGGTAAGGTAAGCATTAAGTGTTAGTTTAAATTTTAGATTTTTGGTTTAGGTTTAGAATAAAGGTTAGGGTTAGTGTTTGGCTTCAGTTAGGGCTAGGTTTAGGTTAGGTTTCAGAGTTAGGGTTAGGTTATGTTTACGGATATGCATAGGGTTAGGTTTAGTGTGAGGCTAATTTTGGGGTTAGGGTTAGGGTTAGTGTTAAAAGTAAGTTGAATGATTTATTTAGGTTTACTGTTTGGTTAGGTTTAGGGTTCGGGTTAGTTTTAGCAGATAGGGTTGGTGTCAGTGTAGTGTTAGTTTTAGTGTTAGGGGTAAGTTAGAAGAAAGATTAACATTTGGATTTAGGTTTATGATTAGGGTAAAGTTAGGTTAATGTTTAGGGACACTGTTAGGTTTAGTGTTAGGGATAGGGGTTAGGTTTAGGGTCAGGGATTATGGTTAGTGTGAGGATAGAGTTAGGGTTTAGCATAGGATTAGGGTTAGGATTTGGATTAGGTTTAGTTTTAGGGTTAGTCTAAGGGTTAGTGCTAGTTTAGGAGTAAGATTGAAATTTGAATTTATTTTAGGGTTAGGGTTAGGGTTTATGGTTAGGGTTATGTTTAGGGTTCTGTTAGGTTTAGCTTAAGGGTTAGTAGTAAGTTTAAAATTTGACTTTCGGTTTAGATTTAGGGTTAGCGTTATAGTTATGTTTAGGGTTAAGTTTAGGGTTAGGAGTAAGATTGAAGTTTGGATTTTGGTTTAGGTTTATGGTTAGGGAAGGGTTAGGTTTAGGGATAGGTTTCAAGTTAGGGTTGAGTGTTAGGGTTACGGTTAGGTTAGGGTTAGGTTAGGGTTAGGGTTAGTGGTAGTGTTAATGTTTGGGTTTAAGTTTAGGGTTAGGGTTAGGGTTAAGGTTAGTTTTAGGGTTTTTGTTAGGTTTAGTGTTAGAGGTACAGTTAGGGATTAATGTTGGGGTTCCGTTTAGGGTTAGGTTAGTGTTAGGGTTAGAGTTAAAGTTAGGAATAAGATTAAAATTTAATTTAGTTTCAGGTTATGATTGGGTTAGGGTTAGTGTTAGGGTTAGGGTTTAGGTCAGGATTAGGGTTAGGGTTAGTTACGATTAAGATATTAATTTGGATTTCAGCTTACGTTATGGTTAGGTTTAGTGTTAGGGTTAGGTTTATGGTTTAGAGTTCGGGTTAGGGATTGAGTTAGGTTATGTTTAGGGTTAGGGTTAAGTTTAGGGTTAATATTAAGATTAAATTTTTAATTAAGTTTTAGTTTTAGGTTAGGGTTAGGGTTAGGGTTACGGTTAATGTGTTGGGTTGGTGTTAGGGTTAGGTTTAGGATTAGGATTTGGCTTAGGTTCAGGAGTAAGTTAAAATTTGAGTTTAAGTTTAGGTTATCTTTAGGGTTAGGTTTAGGATAAGGATATACGTTAGGTTTGTGTTAGGTTTAGATTTTATGTTTTAGGTTAGGATTAAATGTAGAGTTGGGATTAAGTTCAGTATTATGTTTAGGAGTAAAATTAAAAGTTTAAGATTTCAGTTTAGGGTTAGGGTAGGATTAGAATTAGGGTTATGGTTATGGTTAGGGTTAGGGTTAGGTTTAGGTTAGGAATTGGGGTTAGGGTTAGGCTTTATTTAGGTTAGGGTTGATGGTTTAGTTAGTTTAGGTTTATAATTAGGGTTAGTGTGGTGTATGGTTAGGATTTAGATTAAATTTTGGATTTATACTTAGGGTTAGAATTAGGATAGAGTTAGGGTTTTGGTTAGTGTTAGGGGTAGTGTTAGGATTAGGATAAGATGTGGATTTAAGGTTAGGATTATGTTTAGGTATAGGGTTAGGAGAAAGATGAAAGTTTCAATATAGGTTTAGGTTAGGTTTAGTTATTGTTAGAAGTAGGTTGGGTTAAGGGTTGAGATAGGTTTTGGCTTAGGGATAGGTTTGTGTTAGGGTTAGGATTAGGTTTAGGAGTAAGATTAAGTTGGATTTACTTTTATGGTTAGGGTTATGGTTTTTTTCCCGTTATGGTTAGGTTAGGGTTAGGGTTAAAGTCCGTAGTAAGAGAAAGTTACAATTAGTTTTCAGGTTAGGGTTACAGTTAGATTAGGGTTTAGGGTTAGGGTTAGGAATATAGGGTTAGGAGTAAGACTAAGTTTGGATTTGGATTTAGTGTTGGGTTCAGAATTAGAGATAGGGTTAGAGTTAAGAGTTTAGTGTTAGGGCTCAGTTAGGGGTTAGGGTTTATTGTTAGGATTAGGGTTAGTGTTAGACTAGGGTTAACATTAGGTTTAGGTTGCATTTACAGTTAGGTTTAGGGTTAGCTTTATTGTTATCCTTACTTTTCTGGTTAGTGATAGTGGCTGAATTAGGGTTTGGGTAAGGGTTCATTTTAGGTTAAATGTACAATTAAAGTTTTATTTGGTTTAGTGTTAGGTTAGTATCAGGGTAAATGGTTAGGTTTCTGGTTAGGGTTGGTGGTGTTTTATTGTTATTTTTAGGCTTAGGATTAGGGTTAGGAGTAGGATTAAAGTTTCACTTTTCATTTAGGTTTATGTTTAAGGTTAAAGTTCATTTTAGGATTAGGGTTAGGGATAGGGTTATTGTGTTGGTTTAGGTTTAAGTTTAGGTTTAGGGTAAGGGATAGGGTAATGGTTAGGGTTAGAAATAAATTAAATTTTGTATTCAAGGTTAGGTTTAATGTTAGAGTTAGAGTTTAGGGTTAGTGTCAGGTTTTAGTGTTAGGGTTTGCCCCGGCCAGCGGGGCGCAGTTATTTAATGGAACCCAAGGAGGACTTCACCTGAAAAAGGAACATGGGCGAGAGAAAGGTGTGGAGGCAGACAGTGTTCTGATCAAGCCTCGTTTATTAAGGCTTGTTGCGGGCTTATATAGGGCGTGATCAGGTGATGTTGCGTTGGCGGGGCTGATTGGCCAGGGGCAGTCAGGCGATATTGCGTAACTAAAAGGGGCCCGGACAGAAAGTCCCGCCGAAAGTCCTTTGGCAAGTCCTTTGGCGGGAAGCAAAGCAGAGATATCCGGGAGGCTTATGCGGGCCTTAGAGAGAAGGCTTAAGTATTTGCTGAGTGACCATTTTGGTCAGGCAGCCATTTTAGCCGAGCAGCCCCCAACAAGGGTTAAGGTAGGTTTTAGGGTTATGGCTTGGGTTAAGTTTAGTCTTATGCTAGGGATAGCGTTAGGTTTAGGGTTAGGGTTAGGATTAGCAGTAATATGAAAGTTTTTATTTTGGTTTAGGGATCGGTGTGCGATAGAGTTAGGGTTAAATTTAGGGTTTACCTTTGTGTTTAAGGTTAGAATTAGGGATAAGGTTATGGTTAAAAAGTTTATTTAAATTATGGATTTAAGTTTAGAATTAGTGTTTGGTTTAGAGTTAGGGTTACGGTTTAGGGTTAAGGATAGGATTAGGGTGAGGGTCAGGTTTACGTTTGGGTTAGTGTTAGGGTTAGTGTTGGTGTTAGGGTTAAGGTTAGTGTTAGGGTGTGTTTTTATGGTTAGGATTTAGGTTAAGGATTACGATTACAGTTAGGGTTGGGAGGAAATTAATGTTTTGATTTAGGATTAGGGTTAGGCTTAGGTTAGGCTTATAGGTATAGTGTTAGGGTTTAGTGTTGGGGTTTAATATTATGCTTGGTTGAGGGTTAGTGGTTAGGTTAGCTTAGAGTTAGGACAAAGTTTAAAGTTTGGATTTTAGTTTGGCTTAGGTTAAGGTTGATGTTAGGGTTAAGGTTAGGGTTAGGGTTAGGGTTAGGATTAGGGTAAGGGTTAAAATATGGTTAGGATTAGGTTAGGAGTAAGTAAAGTTTAAATTAGATTAGGTTTAGGATTTGGGTTTAGGGTGAGGGTTAGGGTTACATTACAGGTTAGGGTTGGCGTTTGGTTAGGTTTAGGTTTAGAGTTAGGTTTAAGGTTAGGTTAGAGTTAGGTTTAGGGTAAGTCTTTATATTAAAATTTATATTTTGGTTTTAGTTTTTACTTTTTTGATTAGGGATTAGGTTTGGGGTTTAGGGTTACCGTCAGGGTTAGAGTTAAGTTAGGGGTAGTGTTAAGGTTTGGTATGGTTAAGATTACGGTTTAGGTATGAATTATGGTTAGGGTTAGGTTTCAGAGTAAGGTTAAAGTTTGGATTTAGGTTAGGTTTAGGTTTAAAGTTAGGTATAATAGGGTTAGTTTAGGGGGTAATTGTTAGGTTTTATGCTTAGGGTATCGTTAGGGTTGGGTTAATGGTTAGAATAGGTGTAGGTTAATATTAGGCGGTTAGGGTTAAGTGTTAGGGATAGGTTTAGGTGTAAGTTTAAAATTTGGCTTTAGATAGAGTTGGAGTTTGGGTTAGGTTAAGGGTTAAGTTCGGGTTATGATTAGTGTTCGTTTTAGGGTTAGGGTTAGGGTTAGGTTTAGGGTTAGGGATAGTGTTAGGAGTAAGATTAAAGTTTGAATTTCGTTTTAGGTTTATGGGAGGTAAATTTGCGGTTAGAATTAGCGTTTAGGTTTAGTGTTTGGGTTAGTGTCAGGGTTAGGGTTAAGGTTAGTTAGGGTTATAGTTGGGTTCAGTAAGGGTTTAGTGTCAGTGCTAGGTTTAAGGTGTATTATTATTTTGGATTTACGTTTAGTGGTTTGGGTTAGGTTTAGGGTTAGGCCGTTAAAATTAAAATTTGGATTAGATTTAGGTTTAGGATTAGGTTAGGGTTAGGTTTAGGGTTAAGATTAGCATTAGGTATAAGATGAAATTTATGGATTTAAGTTTTACAATAGTAGTTAGGGTGAGGGATGGGTTAGGGTTAGGTTTTATGGTTTAAGGTTATGATTAGAGTTAGGGTGAAATTTAGGATAGGATTTAGTGTTTAGGTTATAGGTCGTGTTAGGGGTTTAAGGTTAAGTACAGGGTTTAGGGTTAAGTTTATGGTAAGAGGTTAGGGTGGGGTTAGGGATAGGTTGTAGGTTGTGTTAAGGTTAGTATTAGGGTTAGCTTTAGATTAAGGGTATGTTTTGGGTTAGGGTTACATTTAGGTTTAGGTTTAGTGTTAGACTAGGATTAGGGTTAAGGTAGGGCTAGGGTTAGGTTTGGGTTAGGGTTAGGGTTAGGTAGGATTAGGTTTAGAATTAGGATAGGGTTAGGTTACATTTGGGGTTAGGTTTAGGGTAGTGTTAGGGTTACTTATAGGATTCAGTTTGGTTTAAGTTTAGGGTTGGTTTGGAGTAAGATTAAATTTTGGATTTAGATTTAGGGTTTGCATTTGGTCAGGTTAGGTTTTGATTTAGGTTTAGGAGTAAATTTTAAGTTTGAATTTAGATTAGATTAGGGTTAGGGTAGGGTTAGGGTTAGGGTTAGGATTACTGTTAGGATTGGAGATAGGGTTAGGGTTACCATTAGGTTCAGTTTTAGGTTAGGATATAGATTAAAGTTTGGATTTAAATTTAGAATTAGGGTTAGGGTTAGGGTTAGATTTATTTAGCATTAGATTTTAGGGTTAGTTTTTAGAGTCAGGGTTAGTGTTAGGATAGTAGTAAGATTAAATTTGATATAGGTTTTAGGGTTTATTTAGAAAATAGAATTAGGTTAGGATAGGGTTTAGGGTTGGGGTAAAGGTTAGTTTAGGTTTAGGGTTAAATTTAGGTTAGAATAAAATTAAATTATGGATGCAAGATTGGAATTAGGGTTTAGTGTAGGGGTTAGATAGGTTGAGGGTTAAGGTTAGGGTTAAGATCTAAGGTTAAGGTTAGAGAAGTGTTAGGGTTAGCATACCGTTAGGGTTAGTATTAAGTCAGGATTTAGTGTTAGGTTATGGTTTGGGTTTAGGAGTAAATTTAATGTTTTTATTTAGGTTTAGGGTTAGCTTATGGTTAGGTTATCTCTAGAGTTAGGGTAGGGTTTTAGTTTATGTTTTAGTGTTAGGGTTAATTTAGGATTAAGTTTAGGAATAAGTTAAAGTTTGGATTTATGTTTAGTGTTAGAGTAGATTTAGGTTATGGTTAGAAAATAGAGTTTATGTTTCGGAATAAAGTTATGGTTAGGATTAGGGTTAGAGTTTAGGGTGTTAGTGTTAGTGTTAGGGTTAGGGGTAGTATTAGAAGTAAGATTAAAGTTGGATTTAGGTTTAGGGTTAAGATTAGGTTTAGGTTTAGGGATAGGTTTTGGTTAGGGTTAGGCTTTAGGGTTTGGGTTAGGGTTAGGGTTAGGGATACGTTAGGTTTAGGGTAGCGTTAGAATTGGGTCAGTTTTAGTGTTAAGGTTAGTGGTACTATATACTTTGGATTTAGGTTTATATTTAGGTTTAGAGTTAGGCTTAGGCTTAGAGTCAGGTTTAGGTTAGAAGTAAGATTTAAGTTTAAATTTAGGTGTAGGTTTTGGTTTAGATTTAGGTTAGAGTTAGGAAGTAGTGTAAAAGTTTAGGGTTCAGTTTGGTTAGAGTTAGGGTTAAGGTTAGGGTTAGTTGGGGATAGGATTAGGGTTAGGTTTGGCAGCAAGAATAAATTTCGGTTTTAATCTTTGGGTTTAGGGTTAGGTTTAGAGTTAGGGTTTGGTTTAGGGTTAGAATTAGGATTGGGATTAGTGTTAGGGTTAGCTTTTAGGTTAGGGTTAATGTTAGGTTTAGTGTAGGGTTAAAGTAGATTTGGTTTAGGGTTAGAGTTATGGTTATGTTTAGGGTTAGGGTTCGGAGTAAGATTGAAGTTTGGATTTCAGTTTATCATTTGGGTTAGGGTTAGGGTTTAGGTTTAGGGTTTAGGGTTGGGGTTAAGGTTAGGGTTAGGTTTAGGGTTAAAGTTAAGGCTAGGAATAAGAGTAAGTTTTGGATTTAGATTTAGAGTTAGGATTAGGGTTAGGGTTAGGGTTAGGGTTATTATTAGTGATAGGGTTAGGGATAGGAGTAAGATTAAAATTTGAATTTTGGTTTAAGTTTATGCTTAAGGTTAGGTTTAGAGTCAGGTTTATGATTACGGTTAGTTTTAGGGTTAGGGTTCCAAGGTATGGTTAGAGTTAAGTTAGGTTATTGTAGAGTTAGGGTTAGTTTTAGGCTAGGATTAGGGTTACGATTAGGGTTAGGGTTAGGGATTGAGTTAGGTTAGTTTCTAGGTTTACTGAATCTTTAACTGTTCCACTGTACATTGTTTCTTCATAAGAAATAGTAGAAGTCACTAGACCTTTCTTGGTGTTACAAAAGAAATGGGAAATAAAATCTTTATGGTGAATACGTGATTCTATTGTTGTTTCTAATAAACTTAATTCAATATATGAAGCAAGACCACACAGTGCAATTTATATAAAGGTTGAAATTTCCCAAGGCCTTCATTCAAAGAGACTGAAACACTTAGAACGTTAATCCTGGGATTTCAGGAACTTTTCATCATAAATGTAGAATCTATAAACAAAAATGCTTGGAACAATTGTGAAATACTCTTAGAGAGCTGTGCTGTCGAACATAGCATCTCCTTACAATACTTGAAGTGAAATTGATGCTATGACAGCTGTCAAGTAGCTTAGAGCAGTACATCTTAAGTACGAATATTGTAGAATGTTCCCAGGCCGAAAATAAAGAGCAGCCCTGCACCTTCCTTGTAGTGTCCAGAGGAATGTAATGAGAACATTCTGGGTGAGGATGAGATTGTAATCTGTGTCCTCAGTGAGCCCTTCCCTAAATCAATGGTCAAATGATTTGGAACTCCTAAGGACATTGGAAGTGACTTTCGATGATGTTACTTCAGAGCTCTGACACTCTGCAAAACATCTTGCTGGGATGCCATGAGGTTTAACAGGAGGTTAGATGTCTGTGAGGATAAAAGCTTCAGGCATATGCCTTTGAATGGAGCCCCTTGTACTCTGCAAACTTCTGTTTCCGAATATCCATCGTCCCTGTCTTTTGATACCGTCAATTTTCCTTCATATTGAGGAGAAGGAGGGTATTGTAGCGTAGTAAGAGTAAGGTGTTAGAGTTAGATTTACCTTTAGCTTTAGGGTTAGGGTTAGGTTAGTTTAGGATTATGGTGAAATCTAGGGTAGATTAAGTGTTAGGTTTGAGATTTAGTATTATATTTAGGGGTAGGTTTAGTGATTGGATTGCATCAGGGTTAGAGTTAAGGGTTAGATTTAGGTTTAGGTTTAGGTTTAGGGTTAGGTTTTACTTTTAGGGTTAATGGTAGAGTTAAGGTGGAGTCTGGTTAGATTTAGAATTTGTATTATCTTAAGGGTTAGATTTAGGCTTAAGGTTAGGTTGAGCATTAGGGTTAGATTTAGGGTTAAAGTTTAGGGTTAGACTTATAGTATAGGGTTATTGTTAGTGTTAATGTTAGTTTTAGGCCACAGTTAGGATTAGTGCTAAGGTTAGGGTTCAGGGTTAAGGTTAGCGGTATGATTAAGTTTAGGGTTTTGGTTAAGGTTAGGGGAAAGATTAAAGTTTGGATTTATGTTTAGTTTAGCGTTAGTGTTAAGGTTAGTTTTAGGGTTAAGGTTAGTTTTAGGTTAGGGTAGGATACGTTTAAGGTTAGCAAATAGGGTTGCACTTAGGGGAGTGTCAATTGTTAAATTAGGGTTAGGTAAGAATTTGGGTTAATTTTAGGGTCAGGGTTAGTTTGATGCTTAATGATAGGTTTAGGGTTCCAGTTAGAATAAAAGGTAAGTTTTAACATTAGGTTTAGGGTTAGTGTTAAGGGTTAGGGTTAGGGTTAGCATTATGATTAAGAGTAAGATTAAACTTTAGACTTTGTTTTTTGTTAGCCTTTAGGTTTAGGTTTAGGGTTAGAGTTTAATTTTAGGGTCTGGTTTTAGAGTTAGAATTAAGGTTGAGGGTTACGGTTAGGGTTAGAGTTAGGGTTAGTGTTCAGTTTAGAGTTACCGTTAGGGGTAGGGGTAGGGTTACAGTTAGGGTTAAGGTTAGGGTAAGCCATTAGGATGTAGGGTTAGTGTTACAGTTATGGTTAGGGTTAGAAGTAGGGTTAGGGTTAGTGATTAGGGTTAGGATTAGCATTAGTCTGAGGGATAGTAGTAATATTAAATTTTAAATTTAGTTTTAGTGTTAGGGATAGGGTTAGAATTTGTGTTAGATTTATGGTTAGGATGTAGGGTTAGGGTTAGGATTTGGAGTAAGATTAATTTTCAAATTAAGGTTTAGTGTTAGGGTTAGGGTTAGAGTTATTGTTGGAATTAGGATTAGTTTAAGGATGGGGTCATGGTTAGTGTTAGTGTAGTTGGTGGGTTAACATTAGGAGTAAGATTAAAGTTTTATGTAGGTTTAGTGATAGATTTATGTTTAGGATTAGGGTTAGGTATAGGGTTAGGTTAAGTTGAGAGTTAGGCGTTAACAGTTTAGGTTAGGGTAGGAGAAAGAAAAACGTTGGAATTAGTTTTAGGGTTATAGTTAAGGTTAGAATTAGGGTTTAGATTTAGGGTTAGGCTTAGGAATAAAGTTTAAGTTTGGTTTGAGGTTATTTAGGCGTCTAGGGTTTAGCGGTTAGGCGTTAGCGGTTAGGTAAGGTTTAATTAGGGTTAGTGGTTAGGGTTAGGGTTTAAGGTTAGGATAAGGTTTAGAATTAGTTTAGGATAAGTTTAAAGTTTGGATTTAGAATTATGTTTGGGTTACGGTTAGTTTTAGGTTACAGTTAGGTTAGAATTAGGGGTTAGGGTTTCGGTAAGGGTCAGGACTTAGGGTTGTGGTTAGTGTTCAGATTAGGGTTACAGTTAGTGTTAGGAGTAAGATTAAATTTTGGATTTAGGGTTAAGGTTAGTTTTAGAGTTATGTTTAGGTTTAGGCTGTAAAATTAAATTTCAGATTTAGGGGTTTTTTTTTAGGTTTAAAGTTAGGATTAGTTAGGGTTTAGCTGTTAGCGTTAAAGACTAGGTTAGTGTTAGTTTAGGTTTAGTGTTAGTTTCAGGAGTAGGGTCATTAGGGTTAGGGTTAGGTTAGGGTTAGGGGTAAGATTAAAGTTTGAATTAGGTTTAGGTGGTTTTAGAGTTTAGGATTAGTGTTAGGGTTAGATATAGGTGTAAGATAAATATTTAAATTTACATTTAGGGTTAGGGTTAGGTTTAGGTTCAAGCGTTTATGTAGGGTTATGGTTAGGGCTAGTGTTAGGGTTTGCATTAATGTAGGAGTAAGTTTAAAGTTTGGAATTGGTTTAGGTTAAGTAAATAAGGGTTAAGGTTAAAATTTGAATTATGGTTAGAATTAGTATTAGGTTTAGGGTTAGTGTTTGGTTTATGATTAGGGTTAGAGTTAGGTTTAGGGATAGAGTTAGCAGTAAGATTAATTTTTTTCAGTTTCATGGTTAAACATTAGGTTTAGGCTTTATGGTTTGTTTTAGCAGGTAGTGTTCAGTTTAGGCATAAGATTAAATTTTGGATTTGGGTTTAGTTTTAGTTTAGGATTAGGGTTAGGTTTAGTGTTTATGGTTAGGGTACCAATAATGTTAGATTAGGGTTTATTGGGTTAAGGTAGGGTTAGGATTAGGTTTAGGGTTCAGGGTTAGGTTAGGAGATTAGAGGTAGGGTTAGAGTTAAGAGTAAGATTAAAGTTTGTATTTGGGTCTGGTTAGGGTAGTAAGGTTACATTTAGGGTTTATGGTTAAAGTTAGTTTTTGTGTTAGGGTTAAAATCAGATATCAGATTAGAGTTAGGGTAGGGTGAGTTTAAGTTTAAGGTTAGCATTAGGTTGGTTTAGGGTTAGGGTTAAGTTTAGGGTAAGGGTTTGAATTAAGGCTAGTGTTAGGTTTGGTGTTATATGTTAGTGGTTATGATTAGAGATAGGATTATGGTATTCTTAGGGTTAGGGTATAGGTTTAGGGTTAGGGTTAGTGTTTGGGGTTGTGATAGTGTTAGAGTTGGGTTAGTTATAGTAGGGGTTAGGGATAGATTGTGTTTAAGTTAGTTTAATGGTTAGGGTTCGAATTAGTGTTCGGTAAGGGTAGGGTTAGGTTAGTGTTAGAAATAAGATTTAAGGTTAAATTTAGTTTTAGTTTTAGGGATAGGATTAAGTTTTAGCTTTAGTGTTAGATGTATAGGGTTATGGTTAGGTTTCAGTTAGGGTTATGGTTAGGGTTTTGGGTTAGGAGTAAGATTAATTTTGGATTTAGTTTTGGGGTTAGCATTAGGGTTACGGATAGTGTAAGTTTTGGTTAGGTTAGGGTAGAGTTAGGGTTTAGCATTAATGTTTCGGGTTAGAATTTGGTTAGGAAAGTTGTAGGGTTCAGGTAGGTTTAGGGGAAGTGTTAGGGTTAGGGTTTAGGGTTAGGGTTGAAGTAATATAAAGTTTTGATTTAGGTTTTAGTATTAGGTTAGGTTTAGGGTTAGTGTCTGGGTTAGTTTTTTGAATTAGGTTTAGGGGTTGAGTTAGGGTTAAAGTTAGGATTAGCATTAGTGTTAGTGTTAGGGTTTAGGGTTAGGTTAGGCTTAGGTTTTGATTTGGGTTATGATTTGGGGTTTAGGGTTAGTGTTAGGGTTAGTAGTAGTCTGAAGTTTGTATTTAGGTTTAGGTTTATTGTTAAGTAGGTTTAGAGTAGTGTTAGGGTTAGGTTTGGGTTTGAATGTGTGTAAGGGTTAGGGTTAGGGTTGGTTTAGTTTTAGAAGTAAGATTGTATTTGTTTTTACATTTAGGGTTAAGATTACAGGTAGAGTTAGGTTAGGTTTAAGGTTAGGGTTAAGATTTGGCTTAGGGTTAAGCTTACGGGTTCTATTTAGAGTTAGGGTTAGGATAGAGTTAGGATTAAGTTATTGTTACGGTGGTTTAGTTTACGGTTAGGATTGCAGTTTATGTGTTAGGATTAGGATTAGGATTAGAGTTAGGGTTAGAAGTAAGATTGAAGTTTGCATTAAGGTTTAGGTTTAGGTTTATGTTCACGGTTATGGTCAGGTTAGGTGTTTAGGGTTATGTTAGGGTTAGAGCTAGGGTTTAGGTTAAGGTTGTGTTTATTGTTAGCGTTAAGGTTAGAGTTAGGGTTAGGGTGTGTAGGTTTAAGGGTTAGTGTTAGGATTATGATTACGAATATGATGAACGTTTAAATTAGTCTTAGATTTAGGGATGGATTAAGGTTAGGTTTAGGGTTGTGTATAGGGTTATGGTTAGGTTTTGGTTAGGGTAAGGTTAGGGTAGGGTTATGAGTAAGATTAAATTTTGGATTAGTATAGGTTAGGGTTATAGTTAGGGTTAGGTTTTGGTTTAGGGTTAGGTTGAGGGTTGAGTTAGGATTAGGATTAAGGTTTAGGTTTAGACTTAGAGTTTGTATATGGTTAGAGTTACCAGTTAAGATTAAAATTTTGATTAAGTTTAGTGTTAGGTTAAGGCTTATGGATAAGGTTAGGGTTAGTGTTTTGGCTTAGTTAGGGTTATGTTTAGGGTTAGGGTTAGGGTTAGGATTTGGGTTTGTTTTGGGAGTAAGTTTAAAGTTTGGATTTAGTATTATGGTTAGCGTTAGGGTTACAGTTAGCGTTAGGTTTAGGGTTAGGTTTAGAGTTAGGTTTATGTTTAGGCTTAGGGTAAAATTTAGGGTTAGGTTTTATGATTAGGTTTAGGGATAGGGTTAGTAGTAACATTAAAGTTTTTATTAGGTTTAGGTTTAAGTTGGAATTATGGTTAAGGTTAGGTTGAGTGTTACAGTTAGGATTATGTTGAAAGTTAGTGTTCGGTTAGGGTTAGGGTTAGTGTTAAGTGTAGGGTTAGAGTTAGGTTTACGATTAGTGTTAGAAGAAAGATTAAAGTTTGGTTTAGGTTTAACGTTAGGGTTAGTTTTATGTTTAAGGTTAGGGTTAGGGTTACGAGAAGTTAAAGTTTGGATTTAGGATTAGGGTCAGGGTTATGTTTAGGTTTAGTGTTAGGGTTATGGTTCAGTTTAGAGTTAGTGTTAGGTTAGGGTTAATTTTAGGTTTATGGTTTAAGGTTAGGGTTCGAGTTAGTATTAGGGTTAGGTTTAGGAGTAAGTTTGAAGTTTGGATTTAGGATTAGGGTTAGGTTTAGGGTTAGGTTTACTGTTAGCATTGTGTTAGGGTTAGGTTTAGAGTTAGGTTTATGGTTATGGTTAGGGTAATTTTAGGGTTAGGTTTAGGGTTCGGTTATTGTTATTTTTTAGCTTAGGAGTTAGATTAAAGTTTGGATTTAAGGTTAGAGTTAGGTTGGTTTTTGGTTAGAATTAGGTTTAGTGTTAGTTTAGGGTAGGTTTGGTTAAGGTTAGTGTGATGGTGAGGGTTTGTGCTAGGGTTAGGGTTAGGGTTACTGTAGGTTTAGGGTTAGGTTACTGGTGGGAGTTAAGGTTCGGGTTGTGTTTAGTGTTAGGGTTAGGTTAGGTATAGGGTTCTGGTTAGGTTTAGCGTTAGGTGAGGGTTAAAAGTAAAATTAAAGTTTTGATTTAGGTTTATGATTAGGTTAGGGCTAGGGTTATGGTTAGGGTTTAGTGTTGGGATCAGTTTAGGTTAGTGTAGAGTTAGGTTTAGGGTTAACGTTAGGAATAAGATTAAATTTTGGATTTAGATTTAGGAATAATATGAGTGTTAAGGTTAGGTTTTAGGGTTAAAATTTGGGTTAGGGTTAAGTTTTTTGTTAGAGTTAGAATTAGGGTTAGTTCAGGTATTAGGGTTAGTTTTTTTGTTGTTGTTATGGTTAGCAATAAGATTTAAAATTTGGATTACGCTTTAGGTTTAGGATTATGTTTAGTGTTAAGGTTAGGATTATAGTTAGGGCCAGGTTTAGGGTGTAGGGCTAGTGTTAGGGTTAGGTTTTGGGTTAGGGACAGGGTTAGGGTTAGTTTTAGGATTTATGGTTAGATTTGGGATTAGGTTTAGTTTTGTGTTCAGGTGTTGGGGTTAGGGGTTAGGATAGGTTTAGGGATAGGGTATGGGTTTTAGTTAGAGTTTAAGTTAGGGCATGGTTAGGATTTCTAATATGTTAGGATTAGGAGTAAGATTAAAATTCATATTTAGGCTTATGGTTAGGTTTCGGTTGGGTTAGGATTAGAAATAGGGTTAGGGTTAACTTTAAGGTTATGTTTAGGAATAAGATTAAAGTTTGGATTTAGAATTAGGTTAGGGTTATGGTTTGGGTTAGCATTAGGGTTAGGGTAGGATTAAAGTTAGGAGAGGTTTAGGATTAAGGTTATGTTTAATTTAGCTTTAGAGTTAGGGTTAGTATTAGGGTTAGTTTTAGGGTTAGGATTTGGATTAAGTGTAGAGTTATGTTTGGATTTAAGTGTAGAGTTATGGTCAGGGTTAGGATTTGAATTGGTTAGGTTTAGGTTTTAGGGTTTAGTTTAGGGTTATGGTTATGGTTACAGTTAGGTTAAGGTTAGGGTTAAGGTTAGGTTTTGTTTAGGGTTAGGTTTAGGTTCAGTTTAGGTTAGTTTTATGGTTAATGTTAGGGTCAGGAAAGGTTTAGGTTTAGGGTTTTGGTAGGGTTAGGGTTAGAGTTTAGGGTTAGCTTTAGGGATAGGTTTAGTGTTAGCATGTAGTATTATGCTTAGTTTAATTTTACTGTTAAAGTGATGGTGAAGGTTATGGTTTTGGTTAGGGTTAGGATTAAGGTTAGGCTTATAGTTAGGGTTAGTGTTCAGGTTAAGATAAGGGGTAGGTTTAATGTTAGGTTTAGTGTTAGTGTTAGGGTTAAGAATAGGTTTAAGGTTATGTTTTAAGGGTAGAGGTAGGGTTAGGGTTAGGATTAGATTTAGGATTTAGGGTTTGGGTATTATTGTAGGGTTAGGGTTAGGGTTATTTTTGGTGTTAGAGTAGGGTTGTTTAAGCTTTAGTTTTAGGGTAGGTTTAATGTATTTTTAGGGTTAAGATTAGGAGTAAAATTAAATTTGCTTTAGGTTTAGGGTTAGGGTTAGAGTTAGAGTTAGGGTTAGTTAGGGTTAGGAATAAGATCAAAGTTTGGATTTATATTTAGGAATGGGATTAGGATTAGGGATAGGGTTTAGGTTTAGGATTAGTGTTAGGTTAAGTTTATCTTAGGCTAGGGTTAGGGTTAGGGTTAAGGTTTGGTTAGGGTTAAGATTATGGTTAGAATTAGGTTTGGGGTTTGGTTTTAGGGCGAGGGTGAGATTAGGGTTAGGTTTAAGGTTAAGGTAAGGTTTTAGATTTTGTGTTTGAATATGGTTAGGATTAGGGTTAGGGTTATGTTTAGAGTAAGATTAAATTTTGGATTTATGTTTAGGGTTTAGGGTTAGGGTGAGGTTTAGCGTTAGAATAGGTTAGGGTTAGGGTTAGGAAATAGCTTTAGATTTAGGTTAAGGATGACAGTAGGTTTAGGATTATTGTTAGGAGTAAGATTAGAGTTTGGATTTAGTTTTAGGTTAGTAATAGAAGTAAGTTTAGGGTTTAGGGATAGGGTTAGGGTTAGGGTGAAGATTTAGTGTTAGGTTTTAGTCTTATGGTTAGGTTTAGGGTCAGGGTGTTGGGTTAGGGTTAGGGTCAGATTAGGGATAAGGATACAGTTAGAGTTAGGTTTAGGATTAAGTATGGTTAGGGTTTAGAGTTACTGTTAGGTTTAACGTTAGGTTTAGGGTGTGGGTTAGGGTTCGGTTTAGGTGTAAGATTAAATATTTCGATTTAATTTCAGGTTTAGGGTTATGGTTAGTTTTGGGGATAGATTGGTTAGGTTAGGGTATCGTTTTTAGGACCCGGGTTTGTTAGGGTTATGTTTTTGGTTAGGGTTAAGATTAGGGTTATGGTTAGAAGTAATATTATATTTTGTTTTTAGCTTCAGGGTTAAGGTTACGGGTACAGTTAGGGTTAGTTTAAGGTTAGGTTAAGTTTGGGGTTAGGGTTAGGCTTAGGGTTAGCGTTTAGGTTTAGGGTAAGGATTAGGAGTTAGGATTAGGTTTTTGTTAGGGTTAGGGTAGGGTTAGGTTTACGGTTAGGATTTGGGTGTAGTTTCGTGTAGGATTATTATTAGGAGTAAGATTTAGGAATAAGATTGAAGTTTGCATTTAGATTTAGGTTTATGTTCACGGTTAGGGTCATAGCTAGGTTTTTAGGGTTAGGTTTAGGCTAGAGTTTAGGGTTAGGCTTATGTTTATGGTTAGGGTTAAGTTAGAAATTAGGGTTAGGTTGGCATAGGGTTAGGTTAGGGTTAGGATTATGGTTAGGAAATAAAATTAAAGGTTAAAATTAGTCTTAGGTTTAGGATAGGATTAAGGTTAGGTTTAGGTTAGGGTATAGTTATAAAGTAGGTTTCAGTCAGGGTTAGAGTTAGGATTAAGATTAAATTTTGGATTTAGTTTTAGGGTTAGGGTTTATGTTTAGGTTAGGTTAGGTTTTGGTTAGTTTAGGGTAGAGTATGGTTAGGATTATTTTAGGTTTAGATTTAGGATTAGGTTATAGGTTAGGTTAGCAGTAAAATAAAGTTTGGATTTAGATAATTGTTAGTTTAGCTTTATGGATAGGGTTAGAGTTCATTTTTAATTAGGTTAGGGTTAGGGTTAGGATTGGTTTGGTTTAGGAGTAAGTTTTAAAGTTTGGATTTAGGATTTATGGTTAGCTTTAAGGCTACACTAGTGTTAGGTTAGGATTAGGTTTAGAGGTAGTTTAATTTAAGCTTACTGGTAAGTTTGGGTTAGATTTAGGGTTAGCATTAGGTTAGTTTTAGGGCTAGGAGTTAGATTGAATTTTGGATTTGAGTTAGAGTTAGAATTACATTTGTGTAGAATTACTTGTTTAGGTTTTTAGGATTAGGTTTAGGATTAGGGTATTAGTAAAAACTAAATTTTTGATTTAGGTTTACGGTTAGGTTAGCTTAAGTTAGGGTTTAGGGTTTAGCAGTAAAGATTAGAGTTTTAATTTAGGTTTAGTCTTAGGTTAGGTTTAGAGATAGGGCTAGGTTAGTCTTAAGGGTTAGGGTTAGGTTAGTGTTAGGATTAGGGTTTGATTTAGGAGTAAGTTTAAAAGTTTGGATTTAGGATTATCTTAGCATTTGAGTTACGGTTAGCATTAGGGTTAGGGCTAAGTTTAGGATTAGCGTTAGGGTTAGATTTTAGGGCTAGGGAGTTAGATAAAAGTTTGGATTAAGGTTAGATACATTAGGTTTTGTTGTTAGAATTAGGTTTAGTGTTAGAGTTTAGGGTTAGGTTTGAGGGTCAAGTTTAGGTTTAGGGTTATGATTAGTTTTAGGGTGAGGTTTAGGGTTAGGATTAGTTTTAGTGTTAGGTTTAGGGTGAGAGTTATGATAGGGTTAGGGTTAGGGTAGTAGAAAAATTAACGTTTTGATTTATGTTTAGGGTTAGGTAGGTTTTGTTTAGGGTTAGGTTTTGGGCTTAGAGTTAAGGTTTAATTTTAGGTATGTTAGTTTTGGTTAGGTTTAAGATTAGGAATAAGATTAAATTTTGGATTGAGGTTTTAGGGTTAATATTAAGGTTAGTTTTCAAAGTTAGGTTTAGTTTAGGGTTAGGTTTAGGGTTAGGATTAGTGTAAGATTAAAGTTTTGATTTAGTTTAGATTAGGTTACAGTTACAGTTATAGGGTTTGGATTAGGGTAAATTAGGGTTAGGGAGTAGCGTTAAGGGTAAGTTAGATTAGGTTTATGGATAGTGTTAGTTAGGTTTATTTTTAGGGTAGGTTTAGGGTTATGGTTAGGGTTAGGGATACTTTTGAGTTAAAAGTAGAGAATAAAGTTTTTCTTTATGATTATGGTTCGCTTAAGTTTAGTGTAATGTTCAGTGTTAGGTTTTAGGGCTGGGGTTAAGGTCGGGTTAGGTAGGTTTTAGTTAGGAATAAGATTAAGGTTTGGATTTAGGTTTAGGTTTAGGGTTAGGATTAGAGTAGGTTAGAGATAAAGTTAGGTTTAGCTTTTAGTGTTAGAGGAATAGAATTGGTTAGGTAGGAGTAAGATTAAAGTTTAGATTTCAGTTTAGGTTTGTTTAGGGTTTTATAATGGTTAAGGTTAAGGTTAGGGTTAGGGTTAGGAATTTAGGGTTATGGTTTGGTTATGGTTTGGGTTAAGATTAAGGATTAGTGTTAGTGTTAATCTAGAGTTAGTGTTAGGGTTTAGTTTTAGGGTTAGAATTAACAGTAAAATTAATGTATGGATTTCGGTTTATGTTAGTTAGGGTTAGGGATCAGGCTTAGTGTTAGTGTTAGGGTTAGGTTTTAGAGTTAGGGTTAGGAATAAGTTTAAATTTTAAATTTAGCTTTAGGTATAGGAAGGATTAAGTTAGGTTTAGCGTCAGGGCATAACGTTTAGTGCAAGTTTCGGTAGGGTAAGTCAGGTTAGGTTTAGGAATAAGATGAAATTTTAGTTTGATTTTTTAAGGTAAGGGTTAGTGTTAGGGTTGGCTTTTTGTTAGGGTTAGTGTTATGTTAGGGTAAAGTTTAGGTTAATTTTAGGGTTAGTGTTAAGTTTCGGGTTAGGGTTAGGATTAGGGTTAGGTTTAGAGTTCGAGTTCGGTTAGGTTTAGGGTTAGGATTAGGGTTAGGGTTATCATTTGGATTTAGGGTTAGGTTATGGTTAGGGTTAGTTTTAGGTTTAGAATATGGGTATTGTTAGAATTCGGATTTGGTTGTAGGGTTATGGTTAGGTTAGAAATAAGTTTAAAGTTTAAATTTAGTTGTGGGTTAGAGAGAGGTTTACGGTAGGTTTAAGATTAGGTTAAAGATTAGGATTCGCTTTGCGGGTATGGTTAGGCGTAATATTAAAGTTTGGATTTAGGTTTACAGTTAGGGTTAGTGTTAGGATTAGTGTTAGGTTTAACTTTAGGGTTTCGTTTTAGTATTAGGTTGCCGTTAGTTGGGAGTAAGATTAAACGTTTGATTTAAGTTTAAATTTTTAGGTTACGGTTAAGGTAGTGTCTAGGGTTAGGTTTAGGTTAGGATAGGATTTGAGTTAAAGTTAGTGTTTGAGTTATTTAGTGTTAGGATTAGGGTTAGGGTTAGGGTTTGGTTTAGGGTTAGTTTAGGTTTAGGGTTGTGGTTAAGGTTAGGGTTCAGGTTTGGGTTAGCATAGGATTAGGTTTAGTAATAAGATTAATATTTGCATTTAGGTTTTAGAGTTAGGTTTAGTTTTGGCGTTAGTTTAGAGTTAGGCGTTAGTATTAGGGTGGTGTAGGGTTATGGTTAGGGATAGGGTTAGGGGCAGCGTAGGTGTAAGGATTAATTTTGGACTTAGGTTTAGGTCAGGTTTGGGTTAGAGAGTTAGGGTTTAAGTTGGGGTTACTCTTAGGGTTGGATTAGGATTAGGGTTTGGTTAGGTATTAGTTTGTTAGTGTAGACTTAGTGTTATGTTAGAGTTAGGGTTATGTTTTAGGGTTAGTTTTATGTTAGGGTTAGGAGTAAGATTGAAGTTTGCATTTAGCTTTAGATTTATGTTTTACGGTTATGGCAAGAGTCAGGGGTTAGGTTAGGGTTAGAGTAGGTGTTTAGGGTTAGCATTGTGTTTTAGGGTTAGGGTTATGGTTAGTTTCGGGTATAGGGTCAGGGTTAGGGTAAAATTATACTTAGTGTTAGGGTTAGGAATAAGATTGAGGATTAAATTTTTTTAGGTTTAATTATAGCATTAAGGTAGGTTTAGGGTTAGGGTATAGGGTTGGTAAGGATTCGGTTAAGGTTAAGGTTAGGAGTAAGATTAAATTTTGGATTTAGCTTTTGGGTTAGGTTTTAGAGTTAGAGTTAGGGTTAAGTTTTGAGTTAGTGTTAGGTTTATTAATGTTAGGGTTAGGATTAATATTTAGAGTTTGATTAGATTCAGGTTAGAGTAGTGTTAGGTTTAGTGTTAGAGTTAGATTTAGGGTTAGGTTGGGTTTAAACTTAGTGTTAGGTTTTGGTTTAGCGGTAGGTTTAGTTTTAGGAATAAAATTAAATTTAGGATTTAGGTTTAGGGTTTGAATTATGGTTAGAGTTATGGTCAGTGTTAGGGTAGTGTTAGGGTTATCATTAGGGTTATTATGGTTAGAGTTAGGGTTTGGATTAAGCTTAGGTGAAAGATTAAATGTGTACTTAGGTTTGGGTCAGGGTTAGGTTTAGCGTTTAGGTTTTCGGTTAGATTTACAGTTAGGGTTTGGATTAGGATTAGGGTTTGTGTTAGGAATTAGGTGTTTGGTTAGTTTTAGGGTTAGTGTTAGGGTTAGAGTTAGGGTTAGGGTTTAGAAATAGGGTTATGGTTAAGGTTAGGGTTAGGAGTAGATTTCAAGTTTGCATTTAGGTTTAGGTTTAGGGACAGTGTTAGGGTTAGGGTAAGGTTTAGGGTTATGGTTAGGTTTAGTGTTGGGGTTATTGTTCCGTTACCATTAGTGTTAGGAGTCAGTTTTAAAATTTGATTTCAGTTTATTTAGTGTTAGTGTTAGTGTTAGGGTTGGGGTTTTGATTCGGTTTAGGAGTAAAAATAAACTTAAACTTTGGATTTTGGTTTGAGGTAGAGGTAAAAGTTATGTTAGTGCTTAGTTAGAGTTAGGGTTAGGAGTAGGATTAGATTTAAGGTTATGTTTAGCGTTTATGGCAATGCTTAGGGTTAGTGTTAGGGTTAAGGTTTGGGTTAGGTTAGGGTTAGTGTTTGGTTTAGGGTTAAAGTTCAGGTTCAGGTTGTGGTTAGGGTTAGAATTTGGGTTAGGGTAGGGTTAGTGTATAGGGTTAAGGGTTAAAGTTATGGTTAGGGTTAGGTTTAGGGTTAGGGTTGGGGTTAAGTTTAGGAATAAGTTTAAAATTTGGATTTCGATTTTGGGTAGGGTTAAGGTTGGGTTGGGGTTAGGGGATAGGGTAAGGTTTAGAGTTAAGCATAGGTTTAGCGTTTAGGGTTAGGTTTAGGATTAGTTGTAGGTTTAGCATTAGGGTATTGGGTTAGGGATAAGGTTAGAATTAGGGATAGGTTAGGGTTAGAGTTAGGTTTAGGGTTCTGGTATGGTTAGGGTTTTTGGTTTATGTTAGTGTTAGGGTCTTGTTAGGGTTAGGGTTAGGAGTAAGATTAAAAGTTTGGACTTCTGTTTAGGTTTAGAGTTAGCGTTAGGGTTAGGTATATGATTAGGGTTTGATTTAGGGTTACGGTGTGGTTTAGGGTTAGGGTTAGGGTAGGGTTAGGTTTAGTTTTAGGGTTTAGGTTAGGGTTAGGAATAAGATTAAAGTTTGTATTTATGTTTATGGTTAGGTTTAGGGTTTGTGTTAGGGTTAGAGATAGGGTAGTGTTAGATTTAGGGTTAGGTTAGGGTTAGGGTTAGGGTTAGGATTATAAGTAAGATTATATTTTGATTTTTTTTAGGGTTAAGTTTACGGTTAGAGTTAGGGTTAGGGTAAGGATTTGGGTTTGGGTTAGCATTAGGGTTAGTGCTTAGGATTATAGTAAGGATTAGAGTGAGGATTAGGGTTACTTTTAGGGTTAGGGTAGGATTGGGGTTACGGTTGGTTTGGATTTAGTGTTAGGGTAGGATTAGGATAAGGTTAGGGTTAGGAGTAAGATTATAATTTGATTTATATTTAGGGTTAAGTTAATGGTTAGAGTTAGGGTTAGGGTTAAGGTAAGGGTTAAGGTTTGGGTTAGGGTTAGTCTTTAGGGTTAGGTAAGGATTAAAATGAGATTAGGGTTATTATTAGGGTTAGGTTATGGTTGGTGTTATGAGTAAGATTGAGTTTGCATTTACTTTTAGGTTTATGTTTACAGTTAGGGTCAGAGTTAGTGTCAGGTTTAGGGTTAGGGTAGGGCTTAAGGTTTACGTTTGTGTATAGGGTTAGGGTTAGGTTTTGGGTAGCGTTAAGGTTAGGGTTAGAATTATGTTTAGGGTTAGGGTTGCCTTTTAGGGGTTGAATTTAGTTTAGGGTATTATTATGGTTAGTGTTAGGGTTAGGAGTAAAATTGAAGTTAGCATTTAGTTTTAGATTTATGTTTACCATTAGTGTCAGAGCTAGTGTTAGGTTTACGGTTAGGGTAAGGTTTAGCGTTACAGTTGTGTATTGTTAGGTTTACGGTTAGGGTAAGGTTTAGCGATACAGTTGTGTATTGGGTTAGAGTTATGGTTTGTTTAGGGTTAGGTTTCTGGTAAGGTTAAGGTTAGGATTAAGATTATGGTTAGATTAGGGTTTAGGAATAAGATTAAAGATAAAAAATTTTAGTTTTAGGTTTATGATACGATTAAAGTTAGGATCGGTTTAGGGTATAGGGTTATGGTTAGGTTCGGTTAGGGTTAAGGTAGGATTAGGTTTACGTGTACTAGGAGTAGTGTTAGGAATAAGATTATAGTTTGGATTTAGTTTTAGGGTTAGGTTAAGGTTATGGTAGAGTTATGGTTAGGATGAGGCTTAGAGTTAGACATAGGGTTAGCGTTAAGATTAGGGTTTCGTACAGTTAGGGTTAGTGTGAGGGTTAGGCTTAGAGTTAGGGTTACCAGTAAGTTAAAGGTTTGATTTAGGTTAGTGTATAGTTAGGTTTAGGGTTAGGGTTAGGGTTAGGTTTTAAGGTTAGGGTTAGTTTTAGGGTTAGGGTAGGATTAGGGTTAGTTTTTAGGACTAGGAGTTAGATTAAAGCTTGGATTTAAGTTTAGAGTTATGGTTAGGTTTTGTGTTAGAATTAGGTTTAGTGATAGGTTTCAGGGTGAGCTTTTTCGATCGAGTTAGGTTAGCATTAGGTTAGGGTTAGGGTTAGGTTTATCATTAGGGTTAGGAGTAAAATTAGAGATTTGATTCATGTTTAGGGTTAGTTTAGGTTACGGTTATGGTTAGGGTTTAGGGTTCGGGTTAAGATTAGTGTTAGAGTTAGAGTTAGGTTTAGGTTTAAATTAGAAATACCGTTAAAGTTGGATTTAGATTTAGCAATAAGATTAGGGTAGGTTTAGGGTTTAGGTTTAGGATTAGGGTTAGGTTAAGTTTATGCTTAGTGTTAGAATTAGGATTAGTTCAGGGTATAGGATTAGGTTCAGGGTGAAGGTTAGGGTTAGTCTAGGCTAAAAGTTAGGGTTAGTGTAAGGGTTAGGGTAAGGTAGTGTTAAAATTATAGTTAGGTTTAGGGTTACCGGTTTGGTTTTAGGGTTAGGGTAGAGATAGGGGTAGAGATAGGGTTAGGATTAGGGTTAGGGTTAGGTTTAGATTTGGCGTTTACTGTTATGGTTACCATTAGGGTTAGGAGTAAGTTTAAAGTTTGGATTTAGGTTAGGTTTAGTGTTAGAGTTAGTGTTAGTGTTAGGGTTAGGGTTAGGGTTAGGGTTAGGGTTAGGTTTAGGTTAGGAGTAAAATTAAAGTTTGGATTTTGATTTAGGTTTTAAATTAGTTTAGGTATAAGGTTGGGGTTAAGTTTATGGTTAGTTTTATGTTAAGTTTAGTGTTAGGAGTAAGTTTTAAATTATGGATCTAAGTTTAGGGTTTATGGTTAGCATTAGGTTTAGGGTAGGTTTAGGCTTAAGGTTGGATTCACGTGAGGGTCATGGTTAGGGTAAATTAGGATTAGGGTTAGGGTTACAGTTGGGATTAGTGTGTACAGTTAGGTTTAGTGTTAGTGTTTAGGGTTATTGTCAGTGTTAGGTTAGGGTTAGGATTATGGTTAGGGTTTGTAGTAAAAGAGTGTTTTTATTTAGGTTAAGGTTTAGGTTAGGTTTTTTAGGGTTAGGTTTAGGGCTTAGTGTTAAGGTTAAGGTTAGGGTTAGGGTTATGGTTAGGTTTAGGTTAGGAATAAGATTAAATTCTGCATTTAGTTTTAGGGTTAAAATTAGGTTTTGTTTTAAGTTGGAGTTTGGGTTAGGGTTAGGGTTAAGGTCAGGTGTAGAGTTAATTTAGGGTTAAGGTTACATTTACGTTAAGGTTTCGGATTAGGCTCATGGTTAGGGTTAGCGGTTAGACTTTAGGTTGGGCTAGTGTTATGATTAAGGTCATGGATAGGGTTGGTGTTTTGTTAGGCTAGGGTTAGTGTTAGGGTTAGTGTTAGGTTATAGGCGTTAGCAGTAAAATTAAAGTTTGGATTTCATTTAGGTTTAGGGTTTAGTTTAGGGTTAGGGTTAGGGTTAGGGTTAGGGTTAGGTTTAGGATTAGTGTTAGGTTTAGAGTTAGGATTACTTTTAGGGTTAGTGTTAAGAGTAATATTGAAGTTTGCATTTAGGTTTAGGTTTGGGCATAGTGTTAAAGTTAGGTTAGGTTTAGGGTTTATGGTTAGGTTTAGGTTTGGGGTTACTGTTATGGTTACCATTACGGTTAGAAGTAAGTTTAAAGTTTGGATTTAGGTTTAGGTTTTAATGTTAGTGTTAGGGTTACGGTTAGGGTTAGGGTTAGGATTAGGGTTAGGGTTAGAGTTGAGGTTACGATTCAGGTTAGGAGTAAGAATAAACTTTGGATTCCATTTTCAGTTAGAGATAGGTTTAGATTTACTGCATAGGTTAGGGTTAAGGTTTGGTTTAGTGTTAGGGTTAAAATTAGGTTTAGGGTTTATAGTGAGGCTTAGGATTAGGGTTACATTTAGGATTAGTATTAGGTTTTAGGGTTACAGTTAAGGTTAACGTTAGCCTCAGGTTTACAGTTAGGGTTAGGTTTAAGGTTATGTTTAGGGTTATGGTTAGTGTTAAGCTAGGGTTAATGTAATGGTTAGAATTAGGGGTAGGGTTAGAAGTAGGAGTAGAGTTTGATTTAGGTTTAGAGTTAGGTTAGGTTTAGGGTTAAGGTTAGGGTCAGGGTTTAGGGTTGTTGTTAGTGTTAGGGTTAGGGTTAGGAGTGCGATTAAATTTTGGATTTAGTTTTAGGGTTAGCTTTATTGTAAGGTTTTTGGGTTAGGGTTAGTGTTCGGCTTGAGTTAGTGTTAGAATTAGTGTTAGGGTTAGGGTTTTGTTTAGGGGTTAGAGTTAGGAGTAATTTCAAGTTTCAATTTGGGTTTAGGTGTAGAGTTAGGGTTAGTTTTGGGTTAGAGTTAGGAAACAGTGTTTAGGTTCGGGAAAGGGTTATTGTTAGGGTTCAGATTAGGGTTAGGGTTAAGGTTAGGTGTAAAATTTAATTTTAAATTTAGGTTTAGGTTCATGGTTAGAGTTAGGGTTAAATTTTGGGTGAGTGTTAAGGTTAGGGTTTCGATTAGGATTAGGATTAGTGTTAGGGTTAGTGTTAGGGTTAGGTTTAGGGAACAAGTTTAGAGTTACGGTTAGGGTTATGGTGTGTGTTAAGAGTTAGATTGAATTTTGCATTTAGGTTTAGGGCTAGTTTAGTGTTAGGGTTAGTTTTATGCTTTGGGTTTATGGTTACTTTTAGGGTTGGGGTTACTGTTAGCATTACCATTAGGGTAGGAGTAAGTTTAAAGTTTGGATTTCAGTTTAGGTTTAGTGTTAAGGTTAGTGTTAGGATAAGGGTTAGGGTAAGTGTTAGTTTAAGCTTAGAAGTAATATTAAATTTAATTTAGGTTTAGGCACAAAATTAGGGTTACACTTGGGTTAGGTTTAAGCTTTAGTAGTTGTGTTAGGCTTAATATTTGGGTAGGGTTAGGGTTAGGAGTAAGATTAAAATTTGGATTTAGCTTTAGTTTTAGCGTTAGGGTTACGGTTAGGGTTTGGGTTAGGATTAGTATTAGGCTTTGATTAGAGTTAGGTTTTAAGGTTAGTTTTAGGGTTTGGGTTTTTACTGTAGGGTTTAAGGTTAGGGTGAGGAATAAGATTAAAGCTTTGATTTAGGTTTAACTTTTAGGGTGAAAGGTTAGGGTTAAGGTTTAGGGTCTAGGTTTAGGAATACATTTAAAGTTTGATGAATTAGGATTATGGTCAGGGTTAAGGTTAGGTTTATCATTAGAGTTAGAGTAGGTAGTTTACAGTTATATTCAGTTTTACGGTTAGGTTTAGGATAGAAGTTAGTGTTAATTTTAGGGTTATGAGTTAAATTTAAGTGAATTAAAGTTTGGGTGTAGGTTTAGGGTTAGGTTTAAAATTAGGGTTAGGGTTAGATTCAGGGTTAAATTTAGAAGGTCAGAGGTTAGAGTCAAGGTTAGGGTTAGGTTTATGGTTAGGATTAGGAGTAATATTAAAGTTTGGATTTGTTTAGGCATGGTATTAGAGTTAGGTCTAGGGTTAGGTTTTAGGTTTACGTTTAGGGTTAGCAATATGGTTATGGTTTAGGTTTAAAATTAGGTTTAGTGTTAGGGTTACAGTTAGGATTGAGGTTTAAAGTTAGGTTTAGTGTTAGGGTTAAATTTAGGGTTAAGGTTTGGTTAGGAGTAAGATTAATTTATGGATTTAAGTTTAGGGTTAGGGTTAGTGTTAGGGTAGGGTTAACTATGGGTTTATTGTTTAGGTTATCATTAGAATTACAGTTAGTTTTAGGAGTAAGATTAAAATTCAGATTTAGGTTTAGGTTTGGGTGAGAATTAATTGTTTGGTTTAAGGTTATGTTTAGGTTTTGTATTAGCGTTAAGATTAGGTTAGAGTTTAGGGTTAGAGTTACAGTTAGAGTTAGGGGTACAGATTCAAGTTTGGAATTAGGTTTATCATTAGGTTTAAGGGTTTATATTAGGTTTATAATTAGGTTTAGAGATAGGGTTTGTTTAGGTTCAGGGTTAGTGTTAGAGGGTAAGATTAAAGTTTGGATTTAGGATTAGGGTTCAGGAGGGTTAGGTTAGCATGAAGGGTTAGGGTTAGGTTTAGCATTAGGAGTAGGGTTAGGAATTAAAGTTATGTTTAGGGTTAGGGTTAGAGTTAGGGTTAGGATTAGGATTAGTTCTAGGGTTATGAGTTAGATTATATAATTGGATTTAAGTGTAGATTTAGGGTTAGGTTAGGGTTAGAGTTAGGGTTTTGGTTAGTTTAGGTTGAGGTTTCAGGTTAGGGTTAGGGCTAGGGATAAAGTTAGGTAGGTGTATAGGGTTAGGCCTTAGGGTTAGGTTTAGGGTTAGGTTTAGGAGTAAGATTAAATTTGGATTTCAATTTACATTTAAGTTTTAGGGTTAGGCTTAGGGTTAGTGTTAGGTTAGGGTAAGGGTTGGGTTGATATTAGGTTAAGTTTATGGTTATGTTTAGGGTTAATGTCTGGGTAGGTTCAGGGTTAGGGTTAGGATTATGGTTAGGAATATTATTAAAGGTTCAATTTACTTTTAGGTACAGGGATAGGGTTAAGTTTAGGTTAAGGGTTAGAGTATAGGATTAAGTTTAGTTTTCGGGCTTTTTTAGGGTTATCGTTATGGTCAGGAATAAGACTAAATTTTGGATTTAGTTTTAGGGTTATGGTTAAGGTTAGGTTTTGGGTTAAGGTTAGTTTAGTGTAGATTTAGCGTTAGTATTAATGTTTAGGTTTAGACTTAGGGTTAGTGTTTGAGTACGGTTTAAGGTTATTGTTAGGATTAGGTTTCAGTTAGGGTTAGCAGTAAGTTTACAGTTTTGATTTAGGTTTAGTGTTTAATTTAGGTTTATGGATTAGGGTTATGTTAGTTTTAGGGTTAATGTTAGGTTTAGGATTAAGGTTAGGATTGGGTGTTTGGTTTAGGTATAAGTTTCTAAGTTTGGATTTAGGATTATGGTAGGGTTAGGGTTACGTTTAAGGTAGGGTTAGGAGTAAGGTTAACAATTTGGATTTAGGTTTAGGGTTAGGCTTATTGTTAGGTTATGGTTAGGATTAGGTTAGGGTTAAGTTTTAGGGTTAGGTTAGTGTTCGGGTTAAGGTTAGGGTTAGGTTTAGGATTATGATTAAAGTTTGGGTTTTGTTTAGACACAGGATTAAAGTTAGTGTTAGTGTTAGGGTTAGGGGTTAGGTTTTAGGGTTAGAAATAGGGTTTGATTTAGTTTTAGTATTAGGTTTAGGGTTAGGATTAGGGTTAGTAAGGCGTTAGGGTTAGGGTTAGGTGGAAGATTAAAGTTTGGATTTTGGTTTAGGTGCAGGATTAGGATTAAGGTAACGGTTAGGTTTTAATATTTAAGTTTATTGTCAGTGTAGTGGTTAGGGTTATGGTTAGTATAGTGTTAGTGTTTAGTGCTTGGTGTAGTGCTAGTGTTAGTTTAGGGTTAGTGTTGGGTTTATGTGTAATAGTAAAGTTTGGAGATAGGTTTAGGTTTAGCACAAGGATGAGGTTTAGGTTTAGGAATAGCGGTAAGGGATAGGGTTAGGATTTAGGCTTATTGTTAGGGCTATGGTTAGGATTAGGGTCAGGGTTTAAGATTTAGGGTTAGGTTAGTGTTCGGGTTAATGTTAGGGTTATGTTTAGGAGTATGATTAAATTTGGATTTTTGGTTTAGACACAGGATTAAAGCTAGTGTTAGGGTTAGGGTTAGGTTTTATGGGTTAGAAATAGGGTTAGGTTTAGGTTTTAGTATTAGTTTTAGGGTTAGGTTTAGGGTTAGGATAGGATTAGGTAAGACTTAGGGTTAGGTTAGGGTTAGGTTAAGATCAAAGTTTTGGATTTGGTTAGCGCGCAGGATTAGTTAAGGTAATGGTTAGGTTTAGGATTTAAGGTTATTGTTAGTGTAGTTGGTTAGGTTATGCTTATGGTTAGGGTTAGGGTAGTGTTTAGTGCTGGCGTTAGTGCTAGTGTTCTAGGTTAGGGTTTGGGTTAGGTTTATTGTGTAATATTAAAGTTTGGATTTAGGTTTTACGTTTAGGTTTAGGGTTACGGAAGTTTAGGGTTAGTGTTAGAAGTAAGATTAGAGTTTGGATTTAAGTTTAGGGTTTAGGGTTAGGTTAGTTTGGGTTAGTTATAGGATTAGGTTTAGGGTTAGGGATAGGTTTAGGGTTAGGGTTAGAATTTGGTGTTAGGTTTAGGATTAGGGCTATGTTTAGGGTTAGCTGTTGGTTCGTGTTAGGATTAGGATTAGGATAGGTATAGGGTTAGAGTTAGGGTTAGGGTTTGGTTATGGTTAGAGTTTTCGGGTTATTAGTGTTAGAATTAGTTTTTTAGGGTTAGGGTTATGAGTAACATTAAAGTTTTGTACTTCCGTTTAGGTTAAGTTTAGTTTTAGTGTTAGGTTTACAAATTAGGGTTCAGATTAGGGTTAGAGTGTATGTTTAGGGTTATGGTTAGGTTAGTGTAAGGGTTAGGGTTAGTGTTTAGGGTTAGTGTTATGGTTGGCGCTAAGGATAGCATTAGGAGTAGTTTTAGGGTTAATATTATATTTATAGTTAGGATAGAGTTAGGGTAGTTATAGGGTTAGCAGTTAGATGAAATTTTGGATTTAAATGTAGAATTAGGATTATGGTTAGGGGTAGTATTAGAGTTAGTGTTAAAGTTTTAGTGTTCAGTTTAGGGTTAGGGTTATGGCTATCTTTTAGAGTAGGTTTTAGAGTTAGGATTTTGGGTAGGGTTAGGGTTAAATTTTGGGTTTGGTTTAGGAGTAAATTTAAAAGTTTGGGATTAGGATTATGTTTAGTGTTTGGGTTTACGGTTAGCATTAGGGTGGTTAAGGTTAGGTTTAGAGTTAGTTTAGGGTAGGGTTAGGGTTAGGGTTAAGTTAGGTTAGGGTTAGCATTATGGTTAGTTTAGGGCTAGGAGTTAGATTAAATTTTTGGATTAAAGGCTAGAGTTAGGATTAGGTTTTGTGTTAAGAATTAGGTTTAGGTTTATGGTTTAGGGTTAGATTTAGGGCCATGGTTAGGTTATGATTAGGGTTTAGTTTTAGGGTGAGGGGTACGGTTAGGGATAGGTGTAAGATTAAATTTTTGGATTTAGGGTTTAGGCTTAGCATTAGGGTTAGTGCTAGGGTTAGGGTCTAGGGTTAGAGATAACGTTAGGGTTAGAGTTTAGGGTTCAGTTAGTTTAGGGTTAAATTTAGGTTAAGGGTTCGGATTAGATTTATTAGTAAGATTAAAGCTTGGGTGTAGGTTTAACATTAGGTAAGAGTTTATGGTTAGGTTTAGTTATAGGGTTATAGTAGGGTTAGAGTTAGGCTTAGGGTTAGGTTTAGGATTAAGAAGTAAGATTGAAGTTTGAAATTTGGTTTATGTTTAGGTTAGGGTTAGGATTAGGGTTAATATAAGGGTTTAGTGTTACGGTTAGGGTTAGAAATAAGATTAAAGTTTAAATTAAGTTTCAGGTCTAGGGATACGATTAAGATTAGGTTTTAGAGAGAGGGTCTAAAGTTAGATGTTAGGGTCGTGTAGAGATAGGTTTAGCGGTTAGTGTTAGGAGTTTTTTTAAATTATGGATTTAGTTTAGGGTTAGGGTTTAGGCTTAGCGTTAGGTTAAGATTAGGTTTAGGTTTAGGGTAGGATTAGTGTTAGATTTAATGGTTAGGGTCAAGGTTATGGTTAGGGTTTTTTTAGGGGTTAGAGTTATAGTTAGGGTTCAGTTATGGTTAGGTTTTAGGTTTAGGTTTAGGAGTAAGATTAAATTTTGGATTTAGGTTTAGGGTTTGGCGTACGGTAGGGTTAGAAGTACAATTAAAATTTGGATTTAGTTTTTAAGGCACAGGATTAAAGTTAGGGTTATGGTTAGGTTTAGGTTTAGCGGTTAGCATTAGGGTCAATAGTTAGGTTTAGGGTTAGGGTTGGTTATGGTTAAGGTTACATTTAAGGTTAGGTGTAGAATAATTATCTATTTAACTTTAGTGTTAGGATTACAATTAGAATTAGGGTCAGGTTAGGGTTAGGGTTACGGTTAGGTTAAGGTTAGGTTTAAAGTAATATTTAGGATTAGGATTAGGTCCAAGTTAGGGTAGGTGGTAAGTTTAGGGTATGGTTGGAGTTAGTGTTAGATTTAGGTTTAGGTTTTAGTGTTAGGGTTAAGGTTATGTTTAGGGAGTTTAGAAGTAGGGGTAGGGTTAGGAGTAAAATTAATGTTTTTATTTTGTTAGGGATAGTTTAGGGTTAGTGTTAAGTTTAGGGTTATGTATTAGGGTTGGTGTTAAGGTTAGGGTTATAGTTAGGATTAGGGTTGGGTTAAGATTAGGGTTAGGTTTAGTGTTAGGGTTACAGTTAAAGTAGGAATGAGATTAAAGTTTTTATTTAGTCTTAGGGTTAGATTAGGTTTAGGGTTAGTATAGATTTAGGACTAAGATTAAAGATTGAATTTTTGGTTTAGGTTTAGGGTAGGGTTAGGGTTAGTGTTAGGAGTAAGATTAAAGTTTGGATTTAGGTTTATGGTTAGCAGTTAGGGTTTGGGGATAATTTTAGAGATAGGGTTAGGGTTAGGGTTAGGTTTAGGGATTGGTTTAGGAGTAAAGATACAGTTCAGATTTAGGATTAGGGTTAGTTGTTAGGGTTAGGGTTAGCGTTATTGTTAAGGATAGGTTTAGGTTTAGCATTAGAGTTAGTGTTAATGTTATGTTTACGTTAGGGTTAGGAAGTTAGGGTAGATTAGGAGGCAGGTTAAAGTATTGTAGTTCGGTTTAGTTTTAGGGTTAGGTTTAAAGGTTAGGGTTAGGGTTAATTTTAGAATTAGGAGTTAGATTAAATTTGGATTTAAGTGTATAGTTTAGGGTAGGGTTAGTTTTAGAATTTGGCTTAGGTTAGGTTGTTAAGGTTCCACTTTAGGGTTTAAGTTTATGCTTATGGTTAGGGTAAAGTTAGAGTTAATGTTTTGGTAGGGTTACGGTTAGGTTTCAAGTTCAGGTTAGTGTTAAGTATAAAGTCAGGGTTAGCATTTAGGTGTAAGATTAGCATTAGGGACAATGATTAGGGTTAGGTTTAGGGTTATGATTAGGGTTTGGTTTAGAGTAGTGTTAAGGATAGGTCAAGGGTAGGGGTAAAATTAATTTTTTGATTTAGGTTAGGGTAGGTTTAATGTTAGTTAATGTTATGGCTTGGGGCTTAGTGTTGGGTTTAAGTTTAGGGTTAGGTTTGGTGTTAGGGTAGGATTTAGAATCTGGATTAGGTTATTGTTAGGTTAGGAGTAAGATATAAATTTGGATTTGTGGTTGGTCTATGGATAGGGTTAGGGTAAGGGTTTAGGGTTAGGCTTAGGTTTATGGTTTAGAGTTAGGGTTAGGGTTAGGGTTACATTTATGGTAGGTTAGTGTTAGGCTAGGATATGAGTTAGATTTAGGTTAGGTTTAGGGTTAAGTAAGAATTAAAGTTTTATTTTAGAGTTAGGGTTAAGTTAATTTAGTGTTAGGGTTAGGTTAGGGTTTGGGGTTGGTTTTAGGTTAGTGTTAGTGTTAGGTTGGGTTAGGTTTAGGAGTAAGTTAAAATTTGTATTTATGTTAGGGGTATGGAGGGTTAGGGTTATGTTTAGGTTGGTTTATGTTTAGAAGTAAGATTAAATTTTGTATTTAGATTTAGGGTTAGAGTTAGAGTTAGGGTTAGGGTTAGGGTTAAGGTTTTAAATGAGAAGTAGGATGTGGATTCAGGGTTAGGGTTAGTTTTATAGTTATGGTTAGAAGTATGATGTAAGGTTCTACTTAGGTTTAGTTTTAGGGTTTGGGTTAGGTTTAGAGATAGTGTTTGGGTTAGTGTTAGGAACAGGGTTAGGTTTAGTGTTAGAGTTAGGATTAAAGTTATAGTCAGGGTTAGTGGTCAGGTTAGAATAAGGGGTAGTTTTAGCGCTAAGTTTATTGTTCGTGTTAGGATAAAGTTAAGGATTATCGTTAGGGTTAAAGTTAGGTTGTAGGTTTAGGGTTTCGGTTAGTGTTAGGAGTAAAATTAAAGTTTGGATTTAGGATTAACGTTAGGTTTAGGGTTAGGTTTAGTTTTTTAGGGTTATGGTTAAGGTTAGGGTTAAGACTAAGATTAAAGTTTGGAATATAGGTTTTCGGCGCAGGAATCGGGTTGAGGTTAGGGTTAGGGTTAGTTTTAGGGTTAACGGTTAGGGTAGGGTTAGTTTTAAAATTAAGATTAAAATTTTAATTTAAGATTAAGTTAGGTTAGGGTTAGGGTTAGGGTTAGGTTTTGTGTATGTGTTAGGGTTAAGTTTAGGTTTAGGTTTTTGGTTACATTTAGGAGTAGGTTAAAGTTTGGATTTAGGTTTAGGGTTATGGTTAAAGTTAGGTTTAGGGTTAAGGATAGGGTTAGGTTTAGGGTTAGTGTTAGGTTTAGGATTAGGTTTAGATTACGGTTAGGTTAGCATTAGTTTTAGGGGTAGATTAAAGATTTCGATTTACGTTTAGGGGAAGGGATAGGGTTAGTGTTAGATTTGGGGTTAGGGTTAGAATAGGATATGGTTAGGGATAATTTAGCGTTATGTAGGTTTGGTTAGGGTTAGGGTTAGGGTAGGTGTAAGATTAAATTTTGAATTTAGTTTTAGGGTTAGGGTTAGAATTAGAGTTAGGGTTTGGGTTAGGATTAGGCTAGTGTTAGGAGTGAAGATTACATTTTGGTTAAGGTTTAAGCTTTAGGCTTAGGTTAGGGTTAGGTGTGGGATAGGTTAGTTTAGAAGTAGGTTAATTTTTAGGGTAGGGTTTAGGGTTAGTGTTAGAGTTAGGTTAGGTTAGTGTAGGTTAGGGTTAGAGTTAGGATTCGGTTAGGGTTAAGGTTAGTTTTAGAGTTAGGAGTAAGATCAAAATTTGGATTTAGTTTTCATGTTAGGGGTAAGGTTAAACTTTAGGCTTATGGTTAGGGTTAGGTTTTGTTTTAGGGTCGGGTTTAGAATTAGGAACAGGTTTATGGTTAGGGTATGGTTAGTGTTATCGTTAGTGTTAGGGTTAGGTTTAGAGTTTGGTATTTAAGTTTTAATTTTTGTTTATGTTAGGATTAGGGTTAGGGTTAAGGTTATATTTTGGATTAGGTTTAGATTTAGTGTTTGGATTAGATTTAGTCTTAGGAATAGGGTTAGGGTTAGGTTTAGGTTTATATTTTATGGTTATGGTTAGGTTTGGGGTACTATTAGGTTTAGAGGTAGGTTTTGGTATATGTTTAAAGTTGGATTTTGGTTTAGATTCAAGGATAAGGTGAGGTTTAGAGTTAGGCTTAGAATAAGATTGTAGTTCAAATTCGCTTTTTAGGTTTAGGAAATGATTAGGCTAAGGTTAGGATTAGGTTTAGGATTTGACTTAGGGTTATGGTTTTGAGTTAGGAGTAAGATTAAAATTTGGAATTTGGTTTAAGATAGAGGTACCTTTAGGGTTAGTGCTTAGGTTAGGGTTAGGGTTAGGTTTTAGGATTAGGATTAAGGTTAGGTTTAGGGTTTGGGTTAGGTTTAGGCTTAGGCTTTAGGAGCAAGATCGATGTTTTGATTTAGGTTTAGGTTTAGGTTCAGTTTAGGGTTAGATTTATGGTTATGGTTAGGATTAGGTTTAGGATTTAGTGATAGGGTGTGGGTTAGCTTTATGGTTAATGTTAGGTTAGGGTAAGGGTAGGGTTAGGGTTAGGGTAGGGTTATGTTTAGTGTTTTGGTTTAGGGTTTGGGTTTAGGTTAAGGATTAGGGTTAGGGTAGATTTAAGGTTAGTGTCAGGTAGGGTTAAGGTTAGGGTTTTAAGTATGTTATGGTTATGTTAGGTTAGAATAGGATAGGGTTAGGATTTAGGGTTCAGTTTAGGTTAAGGTCATGTTATGTTTAGGGTAGGGTTAGATTTAGTTTTTTGGCTATGGTTATGGGTAGTTTTTGGTTAGGGTTCTGAATAAATTTTTGGTTAGCGTTTTAAGTTATTATTAGCGTTAGGGTTTGTTTTTAGCAATAAGATAAAGTTTTGATTTAGATTTAGTATTTTTAGGTTTTGGGTTACGGTTAGGGTTAAGGTTAGGGTTAGGGTTTAGAGTTGTTGTGAGGGTTAGGGTTAGGGTTAGGGAAAAGGTTAGGTTAGGGTTCAGGGTTAGGAAGTATAACCATTAGGTTTAGGAGTAAGATTGAATTTAGGATTTTGGTTTAGGTTTAGGGTTAGGGGTTTATGGTTAGAACTAGGGTTAGTGTTAGGCTTAGGGTTATTTTTAGTGTTAGGGGAGGGTTAGGTGAGGATTAGGGTTAGGAATAAGATTAAAAATTTCATTTCGGTTTAGTGTTAGGGATAGTGTTAGGATTAGGATAAAATTGGTTTAGAGTTATGGGTTAGGATTAGGGGTAGAGTTTGCATTAAGGAGTAAGATTAAAATTACCTTTCAGTTTAGGTTTAGGGTTAGGGTTAGGAATAAGATTAAAGTTTGAATTTAGATTAGGGCTAGAACTAGGGTAGGTTTAGGTTTAGGGTTAGGTTTTTGGTAGGTTTAGCATTAGTTTTAGGGTAGAGTTTAAAGTTAGGTTTAGTGTTTAGGTTTAGACTTAGGGTTAGATTAACGTTAGGTTAGGTGTAGGGTTGCAGTTAGGGTTAGGATTAAGTTAGTTTTAGGGTTAGGAGTTAGATTCAAATTTGGATTTAAGTGTAGAGTTAGGGTTAGGTTAGCCTAGAATTAGGGTTAGTGTTTGGGTGTAAGGTTTGTTGGGGTTAGGTTATAATTATGGTTAGGTAGGTAGAGTTATTGTTTTGGTTGGGGTTAGGGTTAAGTTTCGGGTTAGGTTTTGGGTAGGTTAGGGTAAGGGTAGGGTCAGGAGTAAGATTAAAGTTTGGATTTAAGTTTAGGTTTTACATTTAGAGTTAGGTTTATGGTTAGGTTTAGGAGTTGTTTTAGGGTTAGAGTTTAGTATTAGGTTTAGGGTTATGGTTAGGCTTATGGTTAGTTTCAGCGTTAGTATTAGGCTAGGATGGTGTTAGGGTTAGGGTTAGAGTTTAGTGTTAGGTATAGTGATTGGTTAGGTTTAGGGTTAGTGTTAGGCTGATGGTTAGGGCTTAGGTTTAGGGTTATTTTTAGGGTCAGATTTAGAGTTAGGAGTAAGATCAAACTTTGGATTTTGGTTACAGCTACGGTATAGGGTTAGGGTTAAGTTCAGGATAATGTTAGGTTTCATGTTAGGGTGTACTATTAGGGTTAATGTTAGGGTTGGGTTTAGGGATAGGAAAGGGTTAGGGATAAGTTTTAGGGTAGGTTTACAGTTACGGTTAGGGTTAGGAGTAGATTAAAGTTTGGATTTTGGTTTAGGTTTAGATTTAGGGTTAGGTTTAGGGTTTAATTTAGGGTTATGTTTAGAATTAGTTTTAGGGTTTAGGTTTAAGGTGTGGTTTAGGGTTATGATTAGTGTTAGCGTTAGGGTTAGGGTAGGTCTATGGTAAGGGCAGGGTTTGTTTTAAGGGTTTTGTTTAGGGCTGGTGTTAGGTTTATCATTAGGGTTCGGGTTAGAGTTAGGGTTAGGGTCAGGGTTGTGTTAGGGTTTGGGTTTTGGTTATGGTTAAGGTTAGAGTTAGGGTTATAATTGGGTTAGTTTTAAGGTTAGGTTTATGGTAGTGGTTTGGTTTTACGGTTACCGTTAGTATTAGGGTTAGGAGATAGATTAAATTTTTATTTACATTTAGAGTTACTGTTGAGGTTATGGTTATAATTAGGTTTTGGAGTTAGCCTTTCAGGTTCGGTTTAAGGTTAGGGTTATGGTTAGGAGTATGTTATGGTTAGGGTTAAGATGTTGTTTAGGGTTAGGGTTAAGGGTTAAATTTAGGGATAGGTTTTAGTGTTAGTGGTTAGGGTTACTTTAGTATATTGTTCCTGTTAATGTTATGATTATGGTTTCGACTAACATTTGGATGAGTGTTATGGTTAAGCTTAGAGTTAGAGCAGTGTTCAGGTTAGGATAAGGGTAGGTTTAGTGTTAGGTTTAGTGTTGGTGTTAGGGTAAGGTTAGGGTTAAGGTAGGGTTCAGGGTAGGGTTATGATTAGTGGTAGGATTAGGGTTAGTGTTAGGGTTAGGGTTTGATGTAAGAATAAATTTTGGATTTAAGTTTAACATTAGGGTTAGGGTTAGGATTAGGGTTAGGGGTAAGATTAAAGTTTGGGTTTAGAATTAGGGTTAGGGTTAGCGTTAGGTTCAGAGTTAGCATTAGAGTTAGGATTAGGGTTAGGGCTAAGGTTAGGTTTAGTGTTAGAGTTAGGGTTAAGGTTAAGGTTAGGGTTAGTTTTAGGGGTAGGATTTAGTTTAAAGTTAGTTCTAAGTTTAGAGTTATCTTTATGTTTAGGGTTACTATTAGGGTTAGGATTAAGGTTGAGGGTTCAGTTCAGGGGTATGGTTATGGTTAGGGTCAAGTTAGGGTAAGGGTTAGCATTTTGTTAGGGTTAGATATTTGATTAAGTTAAGGGTTAGGGATATGGTTAGAAATACGGTTATTGTTAGAAATAAAATAAATATTTTGATTTAGGGTTAGGGTTAGGTTAGGGCTAGGAATAGGGTTAGGGTTTAGGATTTGTGTTTGCGTTTGTGTTAGTGTTAGTGTTAGGGTTAGGGTTAGCTTTAAGAATAAGATTAAAGTTTGGATCTAGGTTTAGAGTTATGGTTAGGGTTTGATTCACATTTAGGGAAAGGGTTAGATTTAGATTTATGGGTTAGGGTTAGGTTTAGTGTTAGGGTTAGTGTTAGGTTTAGGCTTAAGAATAAGATTAAGTTTGGCTTTCATTTTAGGTTTAGGGTTAGCATTAAGGTTAGGTTTAGGATTAGGTTAAGGTTAGGGTTAGGGTTAGTGTGTAGTGTTAGGGTTAGGGTTAGGTATAGGGTTAGGGTTAGGGTTAGGGATAGGTTTAAGATTAAAGTTTGGATTAGGATTATGGTGAGGGTTACTGTTAAGCCTAAATTTCATTTAGCCTTAGGCTAAGGGTTATTTTTAGTGTTAGGGTAAAGTTAGGGTTAGGATTAGGAGTAACATTAAAGTTTGGCTTTCAGTTTAGGTTTAGGTTAGGGTTAGCGTTAGGGTTAGGGTTCGGGTTAGGGTTTAGTGTTACAGTTAGTGTAGGTATTAAGGTTAGTGTTAGGGTTAGGGTTAGTGTTGTGCTAGGGTAATCGTTAGGGTTAGGTTTAGTGTTTAGAATTAGGGTTAGGGTTAGAGTTAGGGTTATCCTTAAGTGTCAGGTTAGTGTTAGGCTATGATTCAGTTTAGGGTTGTGGTCGGCTTAGGATTAAATGTCCAATTAAAATTTTGATTTAGGTTTAGGTTTAGCTTACTGTTAAGGTTTGGGTTAGGGTTAGGGATTAGTGTTGGTGTGTTAGTGTTATTTTTAGGGTTAGGATTTGGGTTAGGAGTAGGATTAAAGTTCTGCTTTAGGTTTATGTTAGGTTTAAGGTTAGGGTTTGGTTTAGGATTAAGATTCGGGATAGCGTTAGTGTGTAGGTTTAGGGTTAGGGTTAAGGTAAGTGACAGCATTATGGTTAGGGTTAGAAATAAGATTTTGTATACAGGTTTAGGGTTAAAGTTAGAATTAAGGTTTAGGATTAGTGTCAGGTTTAAGGTTAGGTTTAGGGTTAGTAGTAATTTTAAAATTTGGATTAGTTTTAGGATTATCATTAGGGTTAAGGTTAGGGTTTGAAGTATGATTAAATTTTGTCTTTTGGTTTAGTTTTAGGGTTAGAATTAGGGTTAATGTTATGGTTAAGTTTTAGTATTAGGGTTATGGTAGGGTTAGGGTAATGGCTTGGTTTGGGTTTAGTGTTACGCTAGGGTTACCATTAGGGTTAGGTTTAGGATTAGGCTTAGCAGTAAGATGAAAGTTTTGATTTACGTTTAGGGTTCAGTGTGAGATAGGATTAGTGTTAAATTTAGGGTTTACCATTGGGGTTAAGGTAGAATTAGGTATAGTGTTAAGCTTAGGGTTAAAAGTATATTTAAATTATGGATTTATGTTTAGAATTAGTGTTTCATTCAGAGTTAGGTTTATGGTTTAGGGTTAAAGTTAGGATTATGGTGAGGGTCATTGTTATGGTTGGGTTAGTGTTAGGGTTACTGTTGGTGTTAGGGCTAAGGTTAGTGTGAGGGTTTGTGGTTAGGTTTAGGGTTAGGGTTAGGATTAGGATTACGGTTAGAGCTGGGAGGAAAATTAATGTTTTGATTGAGGTTAGGTCAGGGCTAGGGTTAGGGTTAGGTTAGGGCTAGGGTTAGGGTTACGGTTAGGGTTTAGGGTTGGGGTTAATTTTACGCTTAGTGTTAGGGTTAAGGTTAATTTTAGGAATAAGATAAAATATTGGATTTATGTTTAGGTTTAGGATTAGGGTTATTTTTAGGGTTTAGTGTTGGGATTAGGGTATGGGTTAGGTTTCGTGTTAGGAGTAAAATTAAAATTTGAATTTTGGTTTAGTTTTAGGGTAAAGTTTAGTGCTATTATAAGGGTTATGATTAGGGTTAGTATTAGGGATAAGGTTTAGATTTAGGTTTAGGGTTATGGTTAGCATTAAGATTAGAGTTAGGCTAGAAACAGAGTTAGGGTACGGTTAGGGTTAAAGTTAAATGTAAGATTAAAGTTTTTGATTTGGGTATTATGGTTAGGTTTCGAGTTATTATTAGGGTCAGTTCAGGTTTAGGTTTGGTGTTAGGTTTACGTGTATGATTAAAGTCTGGCTTTCCATTTAGGTTTAGGGTTAGTGTTAGTGTTAGGTTTAGGCTTAGGGTTAGGTTTAGGGTCAATGTGTAGGTTTAGAGTTAGGGTTAGGTTTAGGGCTAGGGTTTGGCGTAGGGTTAAATTTAGGATTATGGTTAGGTTTAGAGTTATGCTTAGGGTTAGGGTTAGTGATAGACTAGGTTTAGGGTTAGAGTTAGGTTTATGGTGTAGGGTTAGGTTTAAGGTTATCTTAGGGTTAGGGATAGGGTTAGGGTTAGTTTATGTTTAGTGTTAGTGGAGAGTTAGAGTTAGCGTTAGGGTTTGGTTTAGGGATTAGGATTAGGATTAATGTTAGGGTTCGGGTTGTTTATGGTTAGGGTTAGGATTAGAGTAGGGTGTGGGTTAGGGTTCAGGTCAGGTTTAGGGTTAGGTTTAGGAGTAAGATTAAAGTTTTGATTAACTTTAGGGTTATCTTAGGGTTAGAGTTAGGGTTAGCAGCAGGGTTTAGGTTTCGGGTAGGGGTTAGGGAAAGTGTAGGGTTAGGGTTAGTTTTAGGAGTAAGATTAAAGTTTAAAAATAATTTTAGGGTTAGGGTTATGGATAGCGTTAGGGTTTGGGTTAGGTTTAGGGTTATTGTTAGGGTTTGGATTTTAGTTTGGTTAAGGGTTAGGGTTAGGGTTAGGGTTAGGGTTAGGATTAGGGTAAATTTTAGGATTAGGATTAGGATTAGGATTAGGAGTAAGTAAAATTTAAATTTAGATTATGTTTAGGGGTTGGATTAGGGTGAGGGTTAGAGTTAGGGTACAGGGTTTGGGCTGACGTTTGTTTATGGTTATGGTTTATCTTTAGGGTTGGTGTTAGGTTTAGTGTATGGTTAAAGTAGATTTAGGGTTAGGGTTAGGGTTAAGGTTAGGGATCGGAGTAAGACTGAAGTTTGGATTTCGCTTTATGTTTAGGGTTAGGGTTAGGTGTAGGGTTAGGTTTTAGGGTTGTGGTTAAGGTTAGAGTTAGGGTTAAGGTTAAAGTTAAGGTTAGGAATAAGAGTAAATTTTGGATTTGGGTTTCGTGTTAGGATTAAGGTCAGGGTTAAGGTTAGGGTTAGGGATAGTGTTATTATTAGTGTTAGGGTTAAAGATAGGAGTAAGATTAAAATTTGAATTTCAGTTTAAATTTATGGTTGAGTAGGGATAGGTTTAGGTTTACCCATAGGGTTAGCTTTAGGGTTAGGGTTTCAAGTTATGCTTAGGGTTAAGAGAGGGTTATGGTTAGAGTTAGGGTTAGTGTTAGGCTAGGAGTAGGGTAAGAATTAGGGTTACGTTAGGGATAGATATTGGTTAGTTGCCAAGATTAGCGGATCATTACCTGTTCTATTGTACATTGTTTCTTCATCAAAATAGTAGACGCCACTCAGTCGTTATTGTAGTCTCTAGTGCAATGGAAAAATAAATCTTTATGGTAAATATGTGATTCTATTGCTTTTTCTAAAAAACTTGATTCAATATATGAAGCAAGACCACACAGTGCAATGTATATAAAGGTTGAAATTCCCAAGGCCTTCACTCCAAAGGACTTAAACACATAAAGCATTTATTCTGGGATCTCTGCACTTTATATCATACAGGTAGAATCAATAAAAAAAGCTTGAACAATGGTGAAATACTCTTTAGAGAGCTGTGCTGTCAAACATGGCAACTACTTAAAATACGTGAAGAGAAACTGAAACTCTGACTGTTTTGTAGCTTAGAGCAGTGCATTTTTAAGTACAAATATTTTAGGATGTTCCTAAGGCGACAATAAAGAGCTGCCCATACACCTTCCTTGAACTTTCCAGGCAAAAGTGCAGAGAATGTTTTGGTGAGGATGAGGTTGTAATATTGTTCTTGGAGAGCCCTTTCCAAAAATAAACAGTCAAATGATTTGGCACTCCTATGGACATTGGAAGAGACTTTCGATGAGGTTACTTCAGAGGCTCTGACATGCTAATAAACATCTTGCTGGAATGCCATGAGGTATGAGAGGAGGTAAGATGTCCGTGAGGATAAAAAGATTCAGGAAATGCCTTGGAACGGAGCCACTTGCATTCTGCAAGCTTCCGATTCCGAATGCATCGTCCATGTCTTGTGATCATTTGTCGTTATGCGTTCCCTTGCGTTTTGAGCTGGGAGGAGATTGGATGCGTGTTTGTGCGTAGGCATTCTGGCACTCGTCTCACGTCAGCAAAGAGGGAATGCGATTAGTGAATGCTGACCCTTTTCCTAGTGGATGTTCGTTCAAAGCGGATTCTGGCTGCCCTCTGGGGAAAGGGAGCGCGAGCACTGAAGAGGACTCTACCAGTTTGCACAAGGATGTGTGGATGCCTTGGGAACCGGAACTTCTTTCTTCCCATGTACTGGACAGAAAAGCCTATTCAAGTGAAAGAGAGAGAGCATTGCAGTTCAAGGACAGGGGATTCTGAATACTTGCCTTGCGTAAGCCAGAAGTGCAGTTCACGACTCAGTGCTAATATTGGTGTGTCCTGTGGAGCCTCAGGCAGCACTCAATGTGGAATAAGGGTAGAGCCTTTAAGCGTACATTGTCAAATACTCTTCTGATTTGAGAAAGAGCTCCGTCTCCATGGACTGAATCGCAGGGAAGTCCAACAGCAGTCCTGAACGACCGTAGCTTTCTGCTAACCCCGGATCTCAGTATCATCCACGGCAGAGGAATACGCCTTTGGAGGCCATACTCTTGAACACAACATCATCTGACACCAGGTGAACTCACACGAGCGCTATGACAGCACTCCTGCAGCGAGTGTCGGGGAGTCTTGACCAGGTCCATGGTGCAGTGTTTCTTAGCCAAAACGAACAGGAGTCACCGCATCCTTCTCGTAGCGTCTGGGGGAATCGAAGGAGAAATCTTGATGGCGAGTACTGGATTCTCTGACTTTACCTCGTGAACGCCATTTCACAGAAGCATAAACACGTGGCGGAATGTACAGAAGAGTGACAATTTCCCAGTGCGCTGACACACTGTTTGAGGATTGATGCTGGGATCGCAGGCTTTTTCATCACCAATTTACAATCCTTCGACAAGAACAAAAATGCTTGGAATCCTCAGTTTGCAAAGGGCCACTGGCATGCAGCAAGCTGCTCCTTCTTCCAGGTACACCAAACGCAGTGTATGGCCAGTGAAAATGTGTCATCAGACTTGCCTTCTGCATGCTCGAAGAAGCGACTGGACATCGGCAGTGTGTAAGCAAACTTGGACTCCCCTCCCATCTGCCAACTAAGAAAGCGACTCGTGAAAACTGACGGTTTCCTTCTGGAAATTTGTCCGAAGCAGGTACCGCTGCCGTGGGTTGGAAGGCAGCCTCTATATTGAGGAGGACTGAAAGGTCTGTGAGAAACGAGTTGGGGTGGTGTTTCCAACACGTATTTCATTTTTTCCCTCAGAGAGGACTTGAAACACTGTCATGGTTCGTGGACATTGGTAGCAGCTTTCATGGAAGCTTGGTGTGGGGTCCGTATGTCTGCCAGGTCAGAAATGCCGTTCAGCATTCAATGGTCCTGACAGAGTATCGCTGCAGCACTCAGACTCTGTAGAGGACAGAGTCCCAGCATTGGCCTTGAATACGTTTATTGAGAGCAGTACTCGCTGTCGAGTTCTCGACTACAGGCCAGAGAAAACCCATGCTGACACGACTGTTGATATTTCATCGCTCGTCGTGTACGACACAGTCATTAGAGAATTGTGCTGTCGAACATGGCATCACCTGACGATACTTGAAGAGAAACGGCTGCCCTGACAGCAGTCCTGGTGCTCAAGAGCCGTGCGTCTGAAGGACGAGTATTGTCGAAGTTTCCCCAGCCGATAATGAAGAGCAGCCCTGCACCTTCCTTGCAGCGTCCCGGGGAATGAGCTCAGAATGTTGTGGGTGAGGATGAGGTTGTAATGTGTGTCCTCAGAGAGCCCTTCCTTAAATCCCACCGTCAAATGATTTGGCACTCCTATGGACATTGGAAGTGACTTTCAACCATGGTACGTCAGAGGCTCTGACATGCTAATAAACATCTTGCTGGAATGCCATGAGGTATGACAGGAGGTAAGATGTCTGTGAGGATAAGGCTTCAGGCATTGCCTTGGAATGGAGCCACTTGCATTCTGCAAGCTTCCGTTTCCAATGCATCGACCATGTCTTGTGATCATTTGTCGTATGCGTTTCCTTGCGTTTTGAGCTGGGAGGAGATTGGACGCGTGTTGTGCGTAGGCATTCTGACACTTGTCTCACATCAGCAAAGAGGGAATGCGATTAGTGAATGCTGACCCTTTTCCTAGTGGATGTTCGTTCAAAGTGGATTCTGGCTGCCCTCTGGGGAAAGGGAGCGCGAGCGCTGAAGAGGACTCTACCAGTTTGCACAAGGATGTGTGGATGCCTTGGGAACCGGAACTTCTTTCTTCCCATGTACTGGACAGAAAAGCCTATTCGAGTGAGAGGGATCGCGCATCACAGTTCAAGGACAGGGATATCTGAATACCTGCCTTGCGTAAGCCAGAAGTGCAGGTTGCGACTCAGTGCTAATATCGGTGTGTCCTGTGGAGCTTCAGGCAGTACTCGATGTGGAGGATCTTCCTTGTATTGTCCAAGGCGAATGTGAAGAGAATGTTTCCTGGGCGGTCTGGCTGTCGATTTAGTGCTGAATTAGGCTCTCCATAAATCAAGAGTCATATGTCTTGGAACTTCATTGGACTGGGAAGTGACTTTTAAAGATGTATCTGAACAGGCTCTAACACACTACTAAAATATTCTTGCTTCTTCTTGCTTACATGCCCTTATGCCAGACCAGGACGAGAGATGTCTCTGAGGATAAGGGCTTCAGGCCTTAATTCTGAATTCAGCCACTTACATTCTACAAGCTTCTGTTTCCAAACGCAATCGCATATGTCAATTGACAGTTTCTCCTCTGGTTTGCACAGCGTATTTTGCTTAGAGGAGATTGGAGATCAGTGTTATGTAGCTTCCCTGGATTCATTGAACATCTGCTACAAAGGAATGCGATTGGTGATAGATGACGGTGTGCATACTGGAATTTCGTATGAAGCGAGATACCCTCACCTTGCAGTCACTGCAAACACCATAGAGGGCTCACGGATGTCGTAAACAGGAGCGCATGGACTTTCACCACTGATGTGCTTTCTCCCCATGTACTGGACTAAAAGCACTGTCCAAGTTAGAGATAGATCACATCGCAGGTCAGAGAAACGGGTTCCTGTTGACATGCGTTTGGGAGCCAGACGTGCCGATAACAGCACAAAGTTACAGTCAGTGTGTCCTGTGGAGTTCAAGAGACACCGAAACAAGGGAGATGAAAGGGTGGCATTCAAAACTATACTTCAGTGAATTCAGCATGGATCTGAGAAAGAGCTTTCCCTTCCTGTTGTATGTAGGAAACCGAACAGGCAGGCTCATACGACTGTTCTTTTGGGCCAAAGCCTGGATTTCAGTGTCATCTACTGAGGAGCCATACCCTTTAGAGGTCCTTGCTCTCCAACAAACAATCTGCTTCGACGATGCATTCGAGTGCGATTACCCCTTCCTGTAACACAGAGCAGTGGATCTTTTCCAGATGCACTGTACACTGCTTTGTGTCCATCCTTAGCAGAAGCCAAGGATCTTTCTCCTAGGGTCCCAGGCCAATGTGATGTGAAAACTTGATGTCGAGGTTCAAAGTACTTTTGGACTGCTGTTTCTCAAAAGCACAATTCCATAGCTGAAGAAGAAATGCTTAGTGGGACATATTGAAGAGCTGAACTTCTTTACCAAAGCCGTGTTGGAAGGGTCACTGTTACTTCCCAACAGTAACCCGTTTCTCTGACCTGCGATGTGATCTATCACTAACTTTGACAGTGCTTTTAGTCCAGTACATGGGAAGAAAGCACAGCAGTGGTGAAAGTCCATGTGCTCCTGTTTACGACAACCGCGAGCCCTCTATGGTGTTCGCAGTGACTCCAAGGTGAAGCATCTCGCTTTGTACGAAATTCCAGTATGCACACCGTCATCTATCACCAATCGCATTCCTTCATAGCAGATGTTCGATGAATCCAGGGAAGCTATATAATGCTGATCTCCAATCTCCTCTAAGCGAAATACGCTGTGCAAACCGGGTTTGGGAAGCCAGAAGTGCCGATGACAGCACAAAGCTACAGTCGTGTTTACTGTGGAGTTCGGAGACACCGAAACAAGGGAGATGAAAGGGTGGCATTCAGAACTATACTTCAGTGAGTTCAGATTGGATATGAGAAAGAGCTTTCCCCCTTCCTGTTGTATGTAGCAAACCAAACTGGCAAGCTCAAACGACAGTTCTTTTTGGCCAAAGCCTGGATTTCAGTGTCATCTCCTGAGGAGCCATACCCTTTAGAGGTCCATACCCTTTAGATGGTCCAACAAACCATCTGCTTTGACTACATGGACGCATTCGAGTGTGATTACCCCTTCCTGTAACACAGAGCAGTGGATCTTTTCCAGATGCACTGTACACTGCTTTGAGTCCATCTATAGCAGGAGCCATGGATTTTCTGGTAGGGTCCCAGGCCAATGTGATGTGGAAGCTTGATGTCGAGGTTCAAAGTAGAGTTTGGAATGCTGTTTCTCACAACAGCACAATTCCGTAGCTGAAAAAGAAATGCATAGTGCGACATATTGAAGAGGTGAACTTGTTTCCCAAAGCCGTGTCGGAAGGGGCGTCGACAGACTATCAGGGCGGTCTTGTTGGGGTCTCCATAGATTTCCTCATAAATTTAGAAAATGCCAGCTGAGGTGCCTGAAACAATGGCTTGGCATGGAACCGCTTCCATGTGGAAAGCTTCTATTCTGTGAGGTGCACCAAATGCACCATAGGAGCCAAGTCACAATTTATCATCAGGTTTGCCTGCCTCGTTGCTCTAAGAGGAGGTTTGACGTCGGCCATAGGGCAGTATTCTTGGCCTCCTCTAACATCAACCAGCTATGAGAGCGACTAGTGAAAACTGAGAGCTTGCATACTGGAAATTCGAACGAAGCGGGATCAGGCTGCTACGGGTCGATGGGGTGCCTCATGTCGTGGAGCATGCAGACGTCTGTGCAACACAAGTTTGCATGGTGCTTCTCTCATGTATTGCATTGCTCCCCATGAAGAAGATAGAGAACACTATCAAATATAGGGAATGTTTGTATCACACGTGGAGGAAACTTGGTTCAGAATACATACTTTTGAGACGCCAGATTTCCCAGTATGGATGCGATGCTAGTCACGGTGTGTCCTGTGCACTCCGCCCATCTCTCGAACAATGTAGAAGAAAGCATTACAGTGTTCACCTGGAACATCTTCTCTTCAGCAGAATTCATTCGCGTGTCCTTGACCTGGGGGAACAGAAAACCCGTGGTCACCAAACACTTGGTTTTTGGTGTGCACCCAGAATTTGAACTGTGGGGAAATTCTCTTTAGAGATCTATGCTCCTGCACAAAGAATCTCCTTAGCACCACTGAGAAATCTCATGCAAGAACAGCGTCTCTGTAGCTTCAACAAGGGCACCTTTTCTGTGCACATCGTACGAGCTTTTCTATTCAGAATTGAAAGAAGTGCCTGGATCTTCCTTGTAGTGTCCAAGGCGAATGTGAAGAGAATGTGTCCTGGGGACGCTGTGGCTGTCGATTGAGTCCTCAGTGAGGCTCTCCATAAATCAAGAGTCATATGTCTTGGAACCTCATTGGACTGGGAAGCAACTTTCAAAGGTGTATCTGAACAGGCTCTAAAATACTACTAAAACATTCTTGCTTCTTGCTTACATGCCCTTATGCCAGACCAGGATGAGAGATGACTCTGAGGATAAGGGCTTCAGGCCTTAACTCTGAATCCAGCCACTTACATTCTGCAAGCTTCTCTTTCCAAACGCATCGCATATATCAACTGACAGTTTCTCCTCCGGTTTGCACAGTGTATTTCGCTTAGAGGAGATTGGAGATCAGCGTTATGTAGCTTGCATGGATTCATCGAACATCTGCTATGAAGGGATGCGATTCGTGATAGCCAACGGTGTGCAAACTGGAATTTCATATGAAGCGGGATGCCCTCACCTTGGAGACACTGCGAACACCATACGAGACTCACGGCTGTCATAAACAGGACTGTGGGGAAATTCTCTTTAGAGATCTATGCTCCTGCACAAAGCATCTCCTTAGTACCGCTGAGAAATCTCATGCGAGAACAGCTTCTGTGTAGCTTCAGCAAGTGTACCTTTTCTATGCATATTGTATGAGGTTTTCTGTTCAAAATTGAGAGAAGCGCTCAGAAATAGTAGCCGCAGCTAGTGGACCGCTCTCCTGGAGGACAGCGGTAAGGCATTCTTAAAGCAGCTTGCATTACTTGGGTGACATGACTTCTCCAAAGGTAAAAGGTTTCCATTTATCCTTCACAGAAACATGTGCAGAGTCTTGAAACAATCTACAACATTGTTGAATGCTGCAGAGTACTATATTTCTGCAGGCACGCTGAGCTTTCCCAAGTATAACCCCGAACCCGCGTCGTACGGAATTCCATACTGAGAACGGCAGTTTCCCTAGTTAAGTTTGCACTCGGTAGTTGTCTTCCGGTTTCCATGAGACTTTGGAACCCACGGTTTTCCGGTCACCTGTGAGAACCAAACCACAGACTGTGAGTGATACCTCTATGTAACTTAGCGTAAAGGGTGAGAGTGGTGCACGGATCCAAGCAGAAACACACAGAGAGGAAGCGGCTCGTTTCCAAGCGGTGCCTCCACGCTTACTTGTCAGAGGGATCTAACAACTGAAGTAAGCATTGGATCCCCAACTGAAGGCTCCATCTGATGGGCAGTGTTTGTCTGAAATCTCTCTGAAAGACCTTTGCCTTGGGCGCTGAATCATAAAACTTCCAGTGAGTATATATGCAACGGTGCTTCGAGAACACAAACTGCAGGCCCAGGATCAACACAGGGTTTCTCCAGAAATCACGTTTGAACACTACCCGCCAAAATCCATGGCCTTCTGCTTTTCTGGGTGACAACAGACTACACAGAAAAGTGGGAACTGTGCCGAAAGTACAAACTACAAATAAAGTGCCGCTATATTACTACCTGCTCATGAGTGCTAGGAGACGGCAGCTCAGGAGCCTGATTGTCAAGCCAGGTTACGGTACCAGCTCCTTAGTGTTGAGAACAGGACATGTCCAAGCAGATCCCCAGTTTCTCAGACTGAGACTGAACATCACTGAAGTCACAAAGAAGGCAACGAAACCCTTGCTCAAAAGCAAAAAGTGTTACCGGATGTACAGTGAGGAGGTGCAAGTTCTTTCTTTCCGCACACATGTAGAGTATAGACTTGGGTCAGCGCACTCAGAAATAGTAGCAGCAACTCGTGGACAGCTCTCCTGGAAGACAGCAGTAAGGCATTTGTAAAGGAGCTTGCCTTGCTTGGGTGCCATGACTTCTCCAAGGGTAAAAGGTTTCTATCATTCCTTCGTAGAAACATGTGCAAAGAGTTCTTGAAACACTTTATGATGTTGCTGAACGCTGCAGAGTACTATATTTCTGTAGGCACGCTGAGCTTTCCCAAGCATAGGCCCGAACCCGCTTCGTACGCAATTCCATACTGAGATCAGCAGAGTTTCCCTACTTAAGTTCCCACAATGTAGTTGTCTTCAGGTTTCCATGAGACTTTGGAAACTACAGTTTTCTGGTCACTTGTGAGACCACGCCAGAGACTGTCAGCGGTACCTCTATGTCACTTAGAGTAAAGGGTGAGAGTGGTGCAGGGTTTCCAAGCAGAAACGCACAGAGAGGAAGCGGCCCATTTGAAAGTGGTGTCTCCACATTTACTTGTCAGAGGGATCTAACATCTGAAGTAAGCATTGGATCCCCACCTGAGATCTCCATCTAAAGGTGAGTGCTTGTCTGATATCTCTCTGAAAGACCTTTGACTTCTCCGTTGGATCATAAAACATAAAGTGAGTCTGTATGCAACGATGCTCGAGAACACAAACTGAAGGCCAAGGATCAACACAAGGTTTCTCCAGGAATCACGTTTGAACACTGCCCGCCAAACGCCATGGCCTTCTGCATTCTGGGCCTAAACAGACTACACAGGAAAGTTGGAACTGTGCCGAAAGTACAAAGTACAAAGAAAGTGCCGCTGTATTTCTACCTGCTCATCCGTGCTAGGAGGTGGCAGCACAGGAGCCTGAATGTCAAGACAGTTTTTGGTACCAGCTCTTTGGTGTTGAGAACAGGACATGTCCAAGCAGATCAACAGTGTCTCAAACTTAGACTAACCTTCACTCAAGTCACAAACAAGGTGACGAAACCCTTGCTCAAATGCAGAAAGTGTGACCTGATGTAGAGTGAGGAGATGCAAGTCCTATTTTCCGCACTCATGTAGAGTGTAGACTTGGGTCAGCACACTCAGAAATAGTAGCAGCAACTCGCGGACAGCTCTAGTGGAGGACAGCAGTAAGGCTCCTTTACCAAAAGGAGCGTGCCTTGCTTGGGTACCATGATTTCTCCAAGGGTGAAAGGTTTCTATCTTTCCTTATTGGAAACATGTGCAAAGAGGTAATATATTTCTGCAGGCACGCTGAGCTTTCCCAAGCACAGGCCGGAACCCGCTTCGTACGAAATTCCACACTGAGAAAGGCAGAGTATCCCTAGTTAAGTTCCCACTCAGTAGTTGTCTTTCAGTTTCCATGAGACTTTGGAAACTACGGTTTTCTGGTCAGTTGTGAGCAGACAGTGGGCGGTACCTCTATGTCACATAGCGTAAAGGGTGAGAGGGGTCGAGGGTTTCCAAGCAGAAACACACAGAGAGGAAGCAGCTCATTTCCAAGCAGTGCCTCCACGCTTACTTGTCAGAGTGATCTATCATCTGAAGTAAGCATTGGATCCCGACTTGAAGGCTCCATCTGATGGTCTTGGTTTGTCTGAAATCTCTCTGAACGTCCTTTTCCTTGGGCGCTGGATCATAAAACCTCCAGTGTGTATGTATGCAATGGTGCTTCGAGAACACAAACTGCAGGCCTAGGATCAATACAGGTTTTCTTCAGGAATGACAGTTCAAAGGACCCGCCATACGCCGTGACCTTCTGCTTTTCTGGGCCACAACGGACTGCACAGGAAAGCTGGAACTGTGCCGAAAGTACAAAGTACAGAGAAAGTACCGCTGTATTTCTACCTGCTCATGCATGCTAGGAGTCGGCAGCTCAGGAACCTGAATGTCAAGACAGTTTTCGGTACCTGCTCTTTGGTGTTGAGAACAGGACATGTCCAAGCAGATCAACAGTGTCACAAACTTAGACTAACCTTCACTCAAGTCACAAACACGGAGACGAAACCCTTGCTCAAATGCAAAAAGTGTTACCCGATGTACAGTGAGGAATTACAAGTCCTTTCTTTCCACACACATGTAGAGTGTTGACTTAGGTCAACACACTCAGAAATAGTAGGTGCAACTCATGCACAGCTCTCCTGGAGGACAGCAGTAAGGCATTGGTAAAGGAGCTTGCCTTGCTTGGGTGCCATGACTTCCCCAAGAGTAAAAGTTTTCTATCGTCCTTCATAGAAACGTGTGCAATGAAGTCTTGAAACACTCTACGATGTTGTTGAACGAGGCAGAGTACAATATTGCTGCAGGCACGCTGAGCTTTCCCAGGCATAGGCCCGAACCCGCTTCGTACGTGATTCCATACTGAGAACGGCAGAGTTTCCCTAGTTAAGTTCCCACAATGTAGTTGTCTTCAGGTTTCCATGTGACTTTGGAAACTACAGTTTTCTAGTCACTAGTGAGAACTACACCACAGATTGTGAGTGGTACCTCTATGTCACTTAGCGTAAAGGGTGAGAGGAGTAGAGGGTTTCCAAGCAGAAACGCACAGAGAGCTAGTGGATCGTTTCCAAGCGGTGCCTCCACGCTTACTTGTCAGAGTGATCTAACATCTGAAGTAACCATTGGATCCCCACCTGAAGGCTCCATCTGATGGACATTGTCTGTCTGAAATCTCTCTGAAAGTCCTTTGCCTTGAGCGCTGGATCATAAAACCTCCAGTGTGTATGTATGCAATGGTGTTTCGAGAACACAAACTGCAGACCCAGGATCAACACAGGTTTTCTTCAGGAATGATGGTTAAAAAGTACCCGCCAAACGTCGTGGCCTTCTGCTTTTCTGGGCCACAACGGACTGCACAGGAAAGCAAGAACTGTGCCGAAAGTACAAAGCACAAAGAAAGCGCTGCTGTATTACTACCTGCTCATGCCTGCTAGGAAACGGCTGCTCAGGAGCCTGAATGGTAAGACAGTTTTCGGTGCCAGTGCTTTGGTGTTGAGAACAGGACATGTCCAAGCAGATCCCCAGTTTCTCAGACTGAGACTGAACATCGGTCAAGTCAGAAAGTAGGCGCAAATGTAAAAACTGTTACCCGATATAGAGAGAGGAGTGCAAGTCCTTTCTTTCCGCACACATGTATAGTGTAGACTTAGGTCAGCGCACTCAGAAAGGGTACCCAAACTCGTGCACACCTCTCCTGCAGGAAAGCAGTAAGGCATTGGTAAAGCAGCATGCCTTGCTTGGGTGCCATGACTTCTCAAAGCGTAAAATGTTTCTATCTTTGTTCATAAAATCATGTGCAAAGAGGTCCTGAAACACTCTACGACGTTGTTGAACGCTGCAGAGTACTATATTTCTGCAGGCACGCTGAGCATTTCCAAGCATAGGTCTGAATTTTTTGGTACACAATTCCATACTGTAAAAGGCAGATATTCCCTAGTTAAGTTCCCACTCTTTAGTTGTCTTCCAGTTTCCATGAGTCTTTGGAAACTACGGTTTTCTGCTCACTTGTGAGACCCACATTACAGATTGTGAGCGGTACATCTATGTCACTTAGCGTAAATGGTGAGAGGGGTGCCGGATTTTTAAGCAGAACCACAAAGAGAGGAAGAGGCTCGTTTCCAAGTGGTGACTCCACGTTTACTTGTCAGAGTGATCTAACATCTGAAGTAAGCATTGGATCCCCACCTGAAGGCACCATCTGACGGGCAGCGTTTGTCTGAAATCTCTCTGAAAGACCTTTGCCTTGTCTGCTGGATCAAAAAACATCCAGTGAGTATGTATGCAATGGTGCTTTGAGAAAGCAAACTGCAGGCTCAGGATCAACACAGGATTTCCCCAGGCATCACACTTAAACAATACTCGAAAAACTCCATGGCCTTCTGCTTTTCTGGGCCACAAAAGCCTACACAGGAAAGCTGGAACTGTGCGAAAATACAAACTACAAAGAAAGTGCCTCTGTATTACTACCTGCTCATGTGTGCCAGGAGAGGGCAGCTCAGGATCCTGAATGTCAAGACAGTTTTCAGTACCAGGTGTTTGGTGTTTAGAATGGGACATGTCAAGAGATCCCAGTTTATCATACTGAGACGGGATATCAATCAATTCACAAAAAGGTGACGAAACCCTTGCTCAAATGCAAAAACGGGTTACCCAATGTACAGAGAGGGCATAAAAGTCCTTTCTTTCTGCTCACATGTAGAGTGTCGACTTGGGTCAGTGCACTCAGAATAGTAACAGGAACTTGCAGACAGCTCTCCTGGAGGACAACAGTAAGGTATTGGTAAAGGAGCTTGCCTTGCTTGGGTGCCATGACTTCTCCCAGGGTAAAAGGTTTCTATCTTTCCTTCGTAGAAACATGTGCAAAGAGGACTTGAAACACTCTACGATGTTGTTGAACGCTACAGAGTTATATATTTCTGTGGGCTCGCAGAGCTTTCCCAGGCATAGGCCCAAACCCGCGTCGTATGAAATTCCACACTGAGAACGTCAGAGTTTCCCCAGTTAAGTTCCCACTCTGCAGTTGTCTTCTGGCTTCCTTGAGACTTTGGAAACTACGGTTTCTGGCCCCTTGTGAAAACCACACCACAGATTCTGAGTGGTACCTCTTGTCACGTAGTGTAAAGGGTGAGAAGGCTGCAGGATTTCCAAGCAGAAACGCACAGAGAGGAAGCGGATCGTATCCAAGAGGTAGCTCCACGCTTACTTGTCAGAGTGATGTAACATCTGAAGTAAGCATTGGATCCTGACCTGAAGGCTCCATCTGATTGTCAGTGTTTGTCTGAAATCTCTCTGAAAGACCTATGCCTTGTCAGCTGGATCATAAAGCATCCAGTGAGTATGTATGTATCGGTGCTTCGAGAACACAAACTCCAGTCCCAGGATCAACACACGGTTTCTCAGGAATCACACTTGAACGCTGCCTGCCATATGATGTGGCCTTCTGCTTTTCTGGGCTACAAGAGACTACATGGGAAAGCTAGAACTGTGATGAAAGTACAAAGTACAAAGAAAGTCCTGCTCTATTACTGCCTGCTCATGTGTGCTAGGAGACGGCAGCTCAGGAGCCTGAATGTCATGACAGTTTTCGGTACCAGCTCTTTGGTGTGAAACAGGACATGTCCAAGCAGATCCCCAATTTCTCACACTGAGACTGAACATCTCTCAAATCGCAAACAAGGCAAGGAAACCCTTGCTCAAATGCAAAAAGTGTTACCCGATGTACAGAGAGGAGGTGCAAGTCCTTTCTTTCCACACACATGTAGAGTATAGACTTAGGTCATCGCACTCAGAAATAGTAGCAGCAACTCTCGGACAGCTCTGGTGGAGGACAGCAGTAAGGCATTGGTAAAGGAGCTTGCCTTGCTTGGGTACCATGACTTATCCAACGGTAAAAGGTTTGTACCTTTCCATCCTAGAAACATGTGCAAAGAGGTCTTGAAACACTCTGCGACGTTGTTGAACACTGCAGAGTAATATTTTTTTGTAGGTATGGTGAGCTTTGCCCAGTATAGGCCTGAACCCCCTTCATACACAATACCCTACTGAGAACGGAAGAGTTTCCCTAGTTAATTTCCCGCTCTGTAGTTATCTTAGGGTTTCCATGAGACTTTGTAAACTACACATTTCTTTTCACTTGTGAGAACTACACCACAGACTGTGAGCAGTACCGCTATGACACTTACCATAAGAGGTGAGAGTGCTGCAGTGTTTCCAAGCAGAAACGCAGAGAGCGGAAGCGGCTCGTTTCCCAGAGATGCCTCCATTCTTATTTGTCAGAGTGATCTAACATCTGAAGGAAGCATTGGATCCCCACCTGAAGGTTCCATCTGATAGTCAGTGTTTGTGTGAAATCTCTCTGAAAGACATTCCCCTTGTCCCCTGGATTATAAAACATCCCGTGAGTATGTATGCAATGGTGCTTCGAGAACACAATCTCCAGGCCAACGATCAACACAGGAATTCTCCAGGAATCACGTATGAACACTACCCGCCAAACGCCATGGCTTTCTGCTTTTCTGGGCCACAACAATCTACACAGGAAAGGGAGAACTGTGCCGAAAGTATAAAGTACAAAGAAAATGCTGCTGTATTACTACCTGCTCATGCGAGCTAGGAGACGGCAGCTCAAGAGCCTGAATGTCAAGAGACTTTTCGGTACAAGCTCTTTGGTGTTGAGAACAGGACATGTCCAAGCAGATCCTCAGTTTCTCAGACTGAGACTGAACATCACTCTAGTAAAAAAAAAAAAAACAAGGCGACGAAACCCTTGCTCACATGGAAACAGTGTTACCCGATGTACAGTGAATAGGTACAAGTCCTTAATTTCCACACACATGTCAGGTGTATACTTAGGTCACCACACTCATGAATAGTAGCAGCAATCGTGGAGAGCCACCCCTGGAGGACAGCAGTAAGGCATTCGTAAAGAGCTTCCCTTGCTTGGGTGCCGTATCTTCTCCGGGGGTAAAAGATTTCTACCTTTCCTTCATAGAAACATGTGCAAACAGGTCTTGAAACACTCTACGACATTGTTGAAGGCTGTAGAGTACTATATTTCGGCAGGAACGAATAGGTTTCCCAAGCATAGGCCTGAAACTCTTTCGTACACAATTCCATACTGAGTACGGCAGAGTTTCTTTAGTTAAGTTCCCACTCTGTAGTTGTCTTACGTGTTCCATGAGACTTTGGAGTCTATGGTTTTCTGGTCACTTGTGATACCACACGACAGACTGTGACCGGTACCTCTATGTCACTTAGCGTAAAGGGTGAGAGGGGTGCAGGGTTTCCAAGCAGACATGCAGAGGGAGTTAGAGGCTCGTTTTCAAGTGGTGCCTCCACGCTTCCTTGTCAGAGTGTTCTAACATCTGAAATAAGCATTGGATTCCCACCTGAAGGCTCCATCTGATGGTCAGTGTTTGTCTGAAATCGCTCTGAAAGACCTTTGCCTTCTCCGCTGGATCATAAAACATCCAGTGAGTATGTATGCAACGGTGCTTTGAGAACACAAACTGCAGTCCCAGGATCAACACAGGAGTTCTCCAGGAATCACGCTTGAACACTACTCGCCAAAACCTTGATATTATGATTATCTGGGCCACAACAGACTGCACAGGAAAGCTGGAGCTGTGCCGAAAGTACAAAGTGAAAGAAAGTGCCTCTCAATTACTCCCGGCTTCTGCATGCTAGGAGACAGCAGGTCAGGAGCCGAATGGCAAGACAGTTTTTGGTACCACCCCTTTGGTATTGAGAATGGGATATGTCCAAGCAGATCCCCAGCTTCTCATACTGAGATGGAACAACTCTCAAGTCACAAACAAGGCGACAAAACCCTTGCTCAAATGCAAAAAGTGTTACCAATGTACAGTGAGGAGGTGCAAGTCCTTTCTTTCCGCACACATGGAGAGTGTAGACTTAGGTCAGCACACTCAGAAATAGTAGCCGCAACTGGCGGACTGATCTCCTGGAAGACAGCAGTAAGGCATTCGTAAAAGACCTTGCCTTGCTTAGGTGCCACGACTTCTCCAAGGGTAAAAGGTTTCTATCTTTCCTTCTTAGAACATGTGCAACGAGGTCTTGAAACACTCTACGAAGTTGTTGAACGCTGCAGAGTAGTATATTTCTGCAGTCACGCTGAGCTTTCCCAAGCATAGCCCCAAACCCGTGTCGTACGTGATTCCATACTGATAATGGCAGAGTTTCACAATTTAAGTTCCCTCTCGGTAGTTGTCTTCGGGTTTCCATTTACTCTGGAAACTACGGTATTCTGGTCACTTGTGAGAACCACAAAACAGACTGTAGCATTAGCTCTACGTCACGTAGCGTAAAGGTTGAGAGGTGTGCAGAGTTTCAAAGCAGAAACGCACAGAGAGGAAGTGACTCGTTTCAAAGTGGTGCCTCCAGGCGTACTTCTCAGAGTGATCTAAAATCTGAAGTAAGCATTGGATCCCCACCTTAAGGCTCCCTCTGATGGTCAGCTTTTGTCTGAAATCTCACCTAAAGACCTTTGCACTGTCCGCTGGATCATAAAACTTCTAGTGAGTATGTATGCAACGGTGCTTCGTGAACACAGACTCCAGGCCCAGTATCAACACAGGGAATCACGCTTGAACACTGCCTGCCTGCCAAACGCCGTGGCCTTCTGTTTTCTGGGCACCCACAGAATACACAGGAAAGCTGGAACTGTGCCTAAAGTACAATGTACAAAGAAAGTACCACTCTATTTCTACTGCTCATGTGTGCTAGGAGATGGCGGCTCAGGAGCCTGAATGTCAAGATAGTTTTCCATACCAGCTCTTGCTGTTGAGAACAGGACATGTCCAAGCAGATCCCCAGTTTCTCTGACTGAGACTGAATATCCCTCAAGTCACAAACAAGGCGAGAAAACCCTTGCTCAAATGAAAAAACTTTTACCCCATATACAGTGAAGGGGTGCAAGTCCTTTCTTTCCGCACACATTTAGAGTGTAGAGTTAGGTTAGCGCACTTAGAAATAGTAGCAGCAACTCGCGGACAGCTCTCCTGGAGGAGAGCAGGAAGGCATTGGTAAAGGAGCTTGCTTTTCTTGGGTATCAACTTCTCCAAGGGCAAAAGGTTTCTATATTTTCTTCATAGAAACATGTGCAAAGAGGTCTTGAAACACTCTACGACATTGTAGAACATCGCAGAGTATTATATTTCTGCAGGCATGCTTAGCTTTCCCAAGAATAGGACCGAACCCGTGCTTAGGCAATTAGATACAGAGAATGGCAGAGTATCCCTAGTTAAGTTCCCACTCTGTAGTTGTTTCAGGTTTCCATTGACTTTGGAAACTATGGTTTTTGTGGTCACTTGTGAGAACCACACCGCAGACTGTGAGCGGTACCTCTATGTCACTTAGTGTAATGGGTGAGAGTGGTGCAGGGTTTCCAAGCAGAAATGCCCAGAGAGGAAAGCGGCTCATTTCCAAGCGGAGCCTCCATGCTTCCTTGACAGAATGATCTAACATCTGAATAAGCATTGGATCCCCACCTGAGGGCTCATCTGATGGTCAGTGTTTGTCTGAAGTCTCACTGAAAGACCTTTGACTTCTTTGCTGGATCATAAAACATCCGGGGAGTATGTATGCGACGGTTCTTCGAGAACACAAACTCCAGGCCCCGGATCAACACAGGGTTTCTCCAGGAACCATGCTTGGACACTACCCGCCAAATGCCATGGCTTTCTGCTTTTCTGGGCCACAACAATCTACACAGGAAAGGGAGAACTGTGCCGAAAGTATAAAGTACAAAGAAAGTGCTGCTGTATTACTACCTGCTCACGCGAGCTAGGAGACGGCAGCTCAAGAGCCTGAATGTCAAGAGACTTTTCGGTACAAGCTCTTTGGTGTTGAGAACAGGATATGTCCAAGCAGATCCCCAGTTTCTCAGACTGAGACTGAACATCACTGAATTCACAAAGGAGGTGACGAAACACTTGCTCAAATTCAAAAAGTGTTACCCGATGTAGCGAGAGGAGGTACAAGACCTTTCTTCAGCACGTATGTAGAGTGTAGACTTAGGTCTGCGCACTCAGAAATAGTAGCAGCAACTCGCAGACTGCTCACCTGGAGGACAGCAGTAAGGCATTGGTAAAGGAACGTGGCTTGCTTGGGTGCCATGACTTCTCCAAGAATAAAAAGTTTCTATATTTCCTTCATAGAAACATGTGCAAAGTGGTCTTGAAACACTCTACAATGTTTTCGAACGATGCAGAGTACTGTATTTCTGCAGGTACACTGAGCTTTCACAAGCATAGGCCTGAAACCACTTCGAACACAATTCCATACTGAGAACAGCACAGTTTCCCTAGTTAAGTACTCACTCTGTAGTTTTCTTCAGGTTTCCATGAGACTTTAGAAACTACGGTTTTCTGGTCACTTGTGAGATCGAACCAGACACTGTGAGCTGTACCTCTATGTCACTTAGCGTAAAGAGTGACAGGGGTGCAGGGTTTCCAAGCAGAAATGCACAGGGAGGATGTGGCAAGTTTCCAAGCGGTGCCTCCACTTCCTTGTCAGAGTGTTCTAACATCTGAAATAAGCATTGGATTCCCTCCTGAAGGATCAGTCTGGTGGCCAGTGTTTGTCTGAAATCTCTCTGAAAGACCTTTGCCTTATCTGCTGCATCATAATACATCCAGGGAGTAAGTATACAACTGTGCATCGAGAAACAAACTCCAGGCCCAGGATCAACACAGGGTATCTCCAGGAATCACGCTTGAAACATCCCGCCAAAAGCCGTGTCCTTCTACTTTTCTGGGCACAACTGACTGCACAGAAAGCTGGAACTCTGCCGAAAGGACAAAGTACAAGGAAAGTGCCATCTGTTACTACCTGCTCATGCGTGCTAGGAGACGGCAGCTCTGGAGCCTGAATGTCAAGGCATTTTTTTGGTACCAGCTCTTTGGTGTTGAGAACAGGACAGGTCCAAGCAGATTCCCATTTTCTAAGAGTGAAACAGAACATCACTCAAATCAGAAAGAAGGCGATGAACCCTTGCTCAAATGCAAAAGGTGTTAGCCTATGTACAGTGAGGAGGTGTAAGTCCTTTCTTTCCGCACACATGTAGAGTTTAGACTTAGGCAGCGTACTCAGAATTAGTAGGAAGAACTCTCGGACAGCTCTCCTGGAGGACAGCCGTAAGGAATTGGTAAGGAGCTTGCCTTGCTTGGGTAACATGACTTATCCAACGGTAAAAGTTTCTATCTTTCCTTTGTTGAAGATGTGCAAACAGGTCTTGAAACACTCAACGACTTTGTTGAATGCTGCAGAGTACTATATTTCTGGACGCACGCTGAGCTTTCCCAAGCATAGGCCCGAACCCGCTTCGTACGCATTACCATACTGTGAACGGCAGAGTTTCCCTAGTTAAGTTCCCGCTCAGTAGTTGTCTAAGGGTTTCCATGAGACTTTGGAACTATGGTTACCTGGTCACTTGTGGCAACCACACGACAGACTGTGAGCGGTATCATCATGTCACTTAGCGTAAAGGGTGGGAGGGGTATAGGGTTTCCAAGCAGAAACGCACAGAGAGCTCGCGGATCATTTCCAAGCGGTGCCTGCATGCTTTCTTGTCAGAGTGATCTAAGATCTGAAGTAAGCATTGGATCCCCACCTGAATGCTCCATCTGATGATCAGTGTTTGTCTGAAATCTCTCTGAAAGACCTGTGCCTTGTCCGCTAGATCACACTACAGTCAGTAGTATATATGCCATGGTTCTTCGAGAACACAAACTCCAGGCCAGGATCAACACAGGGTTTTTCCAGGAATCACGCTTGAACACTACCCGCTAAACGCCGTGGCCTTCTGCTTTTCTGGGCCACAACAGACTGCACAGGAAAGCGGAAACTGTGCCAAAAGTCAAAGTACAAAGAAGGTGCCGCTGTATTACTACCTGCTCATGGGTGCTAGAAGGCAGCTCAGGAGACTCAATGGCAAGACAGTTTTCTCTACCAGGTGTTTGGTGTTGGGAATGGGACATGGCCAAGCAGAATCCACAGTTTCTCAAATCAAGATGGAACATCACTCAAGTCACAAACAAGGGGACGAAACCCTGGCTCAAGTGCAAAAAGTTTTACCCGATGGACAGTGTGGAGGTGCAAGTCCTTTCTTTCCACACACATGTAGAGTGTACACTTAGGTCAGCGCACTCAGAATAGTAGCAGCAACTCGCGTACAGCTCTCTTGGAGGACAGCAGTAAGGCATTCGTAAAGGAGCTTTCCTTCCTTGGGTGCCATGAGTTCTACACGGTTAAAGTTTTCCATCTTTCCTTCCTAAAAACATGTGCAAAGATGTCTTGAAAAACTCTACGATGCTGTTGAACGCTGCAGAGTACTATATTTCTACAGACACGCGGAGCTTTCCGAAGCATAGGCCGAACCCGCGTCTTACGCAATTCCATACTGAATACTGCAGAGTTTCCCTAGTTAAGTTCCCATTCGGTAATTGTCTTCGGGTTCCATGAGACTTTGGAAACTACAGTTTCCTGGTCCTTGTGAGAACACAGCACAGACTGTGAGCGGTACTCTATGATACTTAGCGTAAATGGTAAGAGGGGTGCAGGGATTCCAAACAGAATGCACAGAGAGGAAGAGCTCGATTCCAAGGGATGTCTCCATGCTTACTTGTCAGTATGATTAACATCTGAAGAAAGCATTGATCCCAACATGAAGGCTCCATCTGATGGTCAGTGTTTGTCTGAAATCTCTCTGAAAGACCTTTGCCTTGTCCGCTGGATCCTAAAACATCCAGTGAGTATGTATGCAACGGTGCTTCGAGAACACAAAACTACAGGCCCAGGAACAACACAGGGGTTTCTTCAGGAATCACGCTTGAACACTGCCCACCAAGCCCCGTGGCCTTCTGCTTTTCTGGGCACCACTGACTGCACAGAAAGCTGAACTGTGCAGAAGTACAAAGTACAAGAAGAGTGTGCTGTATTACTACCTCCTCTTGTGTGCCAGACGATGGCAGTTCAGGAGCCTGAATGTCAAAACAGTTTTGGGTACCAGCTCTTTGATGTTGAGAACAGGACATGTCCAAGCAGATCCCCAGTTTCCTAGACTTAGACGGAACATCTCTAAAGTCACAACAAGGCGACGGAACCCTTGTTCAAATGCAAAAAGTGTTACCGATGTAGAGTGAGGAGGTGCAAGTCCTTTCTTTCCGCACACATGTAGAGTGTAGACTTGATTAGCGCACTCAGAAATAGTAGCAGCAACTTGCGGACAGCTCTCCTGGAGGACAGCATTAAGGCATTCGTAAAGGAGCTTGTCTGCTTGGGTGCCATGACTTCTCGATGGTAAAACGTTTCTATCTTTCCTTCATAGAAACATGTGCAGAAAGGTATTGAAACACTCTACGACATTGCTGAATGCTGCAGAGGACTAGATTCCTGCAGGCTAGCTGAGCTTTTCCATGCATAGGCTCGTACCCGATCGTACGCAATTCCTTACTGAGAACGGCAGAGTTTCCCTAGTTAAGTTCCCACTCGTAGTTGTCTTCCGGTTTCCATGAGACTTTGGAAACACAGTTTTCTGGTCACTTGTGAGAACACACACAACACTGTGAGTGGTACCGCTGTGTCACTTAGCGTAAAGGGTGAGAGAGCTGCAGGTTTCCAAGCAGAAACACACAGAGAGGAAGTGGCTCGTTTCCAAGCAGTACCTCCACGCTTACTTTTCAGAGTGCTCTAACATCTGAAATAAGCATTGGATCCCACCTGAGGGCTCCATCTGATGGTCAGTGTTTGTCTGAAGTCTCACTGAAAGACCTGTGCCTTTCCCACTGATCCTAAAACCTCCAGTGAGTATGTATGGAATTGTGCTTCAAGAACACAACATGCAGGCCCAGGATCAACACATGGTTTCTCCAGGAATCACGCTTGAACACTGTCCGCAAGGTGCCGTGGCCTTCTGCTTTTCTGGGACACTACAGAGTACACAGGAAAGCTTGAACTGTTCCGGAAGTTCAAAGTATAAAGAAAGTGCTGCTCTATTACTACCTGCTCATGCGTGCTAGGAGACTCCAGCTCAAAAGACTGAAAAATCAAGACAGTTTTTGGTATAAGCTCTTTGGTGTTGAGAAGGACATGTCCAAGCAGATCCCCAGGTTCTCAGACTGAGACGGAATATCTCTCAAGTCACAAACTAGTTGACGAAACCCTTGCTCAAATGCAAAAAGCATTACCCGATGTAGAGTGAGGAATTACAAGTCCTTTCTTTCCGCACACATGTAGAGTGCAGACTTGGGTTAGCGCACAAAGAAATAATAGCCGTAACTCGCAGAAAGCTCTCCTGGAGGACAGCAGTAAGGCATTCGTAAAGAGCTTCCCTTGCTTGGGTGCTATGACTTTCCCAGGAGTAAAAGGTTTCTGTCTTTCCTTCATAGAAACATGTGCAAAGAGGTCTTGAAACACTCGAGGACGTTGTTGAACGCTGTAGAGTACTATATTTCTGCAAGCACGCTGAGCATTCCCAAGCATAAGCCAGAACCTGCTTCATAAGAAATTCCACACTGAGAACGGCAGAGATTCCCTAGTTAAATTCCACTCTATAGTTGTCTTCTGGTTTCCATGAGAATGTGGAAACTACAGTTTTCTGGTCACTTGTGAGAACCACAGCACAGACTGTGAGCGGTATCACTATGTCACGTAGAATAAAGGGTGGGAGGGTTGCAAGATTCCAAGCAGAAATGCAGAGAGAAGAAGCGGCTTTTCCAAACCGTGCCTCCATGCTTGCTTCTCAGAGTGATCTAACATCTGAAGTAAGCATTGGGTCCCTACCTGAGGGTTCCATCTGATGGGCAGTGTTTGTCTGAAATCTCACTGAAAGACCTTTGACTTGTCCGCTGGATCATAAAACATCCAGTGAGTATGTATGCAATGGTGCTTCGAGAACACAAACTACAACCAGGATCAACACAGGGTTTCTCCAGGAATCACGCTTGGAGATTACCCGCCAAACGCCATGGCCCTCTGCTCTTCTGGGCCACAACAGACTACACAGGAAAGCGGAAACTGTGCCGAAAGTACAGACAATAAATAAAGTGCTTCTCTATACTACCTGTTCATGCGTGCCACGAGACAGCACCACAGGAGTCTGCATGTCAAGACAGTTTATGGTACCAGCTCTTTGGTATTGGGAACGGGATATGTCCATGCAGATCCCCAGCTTCTCAGACTGAGACTGAACATCACCCAATCACAAACAAGGTGACGAAATCCTTGCTCTAATGCAAAAAGTGTTACCCTATGTAGAGTGAGGCGGTGCAAGTCCTTTCTTTCCGCACACATATAGTGTGTAGACTTAGGTCAGAGCACTCAGAAATAGTAGCCAACTCACAGACAGCTCTCCTGGAGGACAGCAGTAAGGCATTCATAAAGGAGCTTGCCTTGCTTGGGTGCCATGACTTCTCCAGGGGGAAAAGATTTCTAGCTTTCTTCATAGAAACATGTGCAAAGAGGTCTTGAAACACTCTACGACGTTGTTGAACGCTGCAGAGTACCATATTTCTGGAGGCATGCTGAGATTTCCGAAGCATTGGTCCGAACCCTTCCTACTCAATTACATACTGAGAATGGCAGAATTTCCCGAGTAAAGTTCCCACTCGAAGTTGTCTTCCGGTTTCCTTAAGACTTTGGAAACTACAGTTTTCTGGTCACTTGTGAGAACCCACCACAGACTGTGAGCGGTACCTCTATGTTACTTAGTGTAAAGGGTGAGAGTGGTGCAGGTTTCCAAGCAGAAATGCACAGAGAGGAAGTGGCTCGTTTCCAAGTGGTGCCTCCACACGTACTTGTCAGAGGGATCTAACATCTGAAGGAAGCATTGGATCCCCACCTGAAGGCTCCAACTGATGGGCAGTGTTTGTCTGAAGTCTCTCTGAAAGTCCTTTGCCTTGGGCGCTGGTTCATAAAACCTCCAGTGAGTGTGTATGCAACGGTGCTTTGAGAACACAAGCTGCAGGCCCGGGATCAACACAGGGTTTCTCCAGGAATTACGCTTGAACACTACCCGCTAAACGCCGAGGCCTGCTGCTTTTCTGGGCCACAACACTGCACAGGAAAGTGGAAACTGTGTCAAAAGTCAAAGTACAAAGAAAGTGCCGCTGTATTACTACCTGCTCATGCGTGCTAGATAAGGCAGCTCAGGAGCCTGAATGGCATGACAGTTTTCTCTACCAGGTGTTTGGTGTTGGGAACGGGACATGGGCCAAGCAGATCCACAGTTTCTCAAATCAAGATGGAACATCACTCAAGTCACAAACAAGGGGACGAAACCCTTGTTCAAGTGCAAAAAGTGTTACCAATATCCAGTGTGGAGGTGCAAGTCCTTTGTTTCCAACACGCATGTAGAGTGTACACTTAGGTCAGCGCACTCAGAAATAGTAGCAGCATCTCGCGTACAGCTCTGTTGGAGGACAGCAGTAAGGCATACGTAAAGGAGCTTTCCTTCCTTGGGTGCCATGAATTCTACACGGGTTAACGTTTTCCATCTTTCCTTCCTAAAAACATGTGCAAAGAGGTTGAAAAGCTCTATGACGTTGTTGAACGCTGCAGTAGTACTATATTTCTGCAGACACACGGAGTTCCGAAGCATAAGCCCGAACCCTGCGTCTTACGCAATTCCATACTGAATACTGCAGAGTTTCCCTAGTTAAGTTCCCACTAGGTAATTGACTTCGGGGTTCCATGAGACTTTGAAAACTACGGTTTTCTGTTCACTTGTGAGAACACACCACAGACTGTGAGCGGTACCTCTATGTCACTTAACGTAAAGGGTCAGAGGTGTGCAGGGATTCCAAAGAGAAACGCACAGAGAGAAGCGGCTTGATTCCAAGCGATGCCTCCACGCTTACTTGTCAGAGTGATCTAACATCTGAAGTAACCATTAGATCTCACCTGAAGGCACCATCTGATGGGCAGTGTTTGTTTGAAATCTCTCTGAAAGACCTTTCCCTTGTCCGCTGTACATAAAACATCCAGTGAGCATGTATACAATGGTGCTTCGAGAACAGAAACTGGATGCACAGGATCAACACAGGGTTTCTCTATGTTCACGCTTGAACACTACCGCAAAATGCCGTGGCCTGCTGCTTTTCTGGGCCACAACAGACTACACAGGAAAGCGGAACTGTGCCGAAAGTACAAAGTACGAAGGAAGTGCCGCTGTATTACTACCTGCTCATGTGTTAGGAGATGGCAGTTCAGAAGCCTGAATGGCAAGACAGTTTTTGGTACCAGCTCTTTGCTGTTGAGAACAGAACATGTCCAAGCAGATCCCCAGGTTCTCAGACGGAGACTGAACATCACTCAAGTACAAACAAGGTGACGAAACCCTTTCTCAAATGCAAAAAAGTGTTACCCAATGTCCAGTGAGGAGGTGCAAGTCCTTTCTTTCCGCACACATGTAGATTTTAGACTTAGGCAGCGCACTCAGAAATAGTAGCAGGAACTCTCGGACAGATTTCCTGGAGGACAGCAGTAAGACATTGGTAAGGAGCTTGCCTTGCTTGGGTAACACGACTTATCCAACAGTAAAGGGTTTCTATCTTTACTTCATAGAAGCATGTGCAAAGAGGTCTTGAAACACTCAATGACGTTGTTGAATGCTGCAGAGTACTCTATTTCTGCACTCACGCTGAGCTTTCCCAAGCATAGGCCCGAACCCGCTTCGCACGCAATACCATACTTTGAAAGGCAGAGTTTCCCTAGTTACGTTCGGCTCAGTAGTTGTCTAAGGGTTTCCTTGAGACTTTGGAAACTACAGAATTCTGGTCACTTGTAAGAACTACACCACAGACTGTGAACGATACCGCTACGTCACTTAGCGTAAAGGATGAGAGGGCTCCAGTGTTTCCAAGGAGAAACGCACAGAGAGGAAGCGGTTCGTTTCCACGAGGTGCCTCCATGCTTTTTGTCAGAGTGATCTAACATGTGAAGTAACCATTGGATCCCCACCTGAATGCTCCATCTGAGGGTCAGTGTTTGTCTGAAATCTCTCTGAAAGTCCTTTGCCTTGTCCGCTGGATCATAAAACATCCAGTGAGTATGTATGCAACAGTGCTTCGAGAACACAAACTCCAGGTGCAGGCTCAACAAGCGTTTCTCCAGGAATCACGCTTGAACACTACCCGCCAAACGCCGTGGCCTTCTGCTTTGTGGGCCAAGCAGACTACACAGGAAACCTGGAACTGTGCCAAAAATACAAAGAACAGATAAAGTGCTGCTCTATTTTTACCTGCTCATGCGTGCTGTGAGACGGCAGCTCAGGAGCCCACATGTCAAGACAATTTTCAATACCAGCTCTTTTTGTTGAGAACAGGACATGTCCAAGCACATCCCCAGTTTCTCAGACGGAGACGGAACATCTCTCAAGTCACAACAAGGCGACAAATCCCTTACTCAAATGCAAGTAGTGTTACCCGCGTACACTGAAGTGGTGCAAGTCCTTTCTTTCCGTACACATGTAGAGTGTAGACTTAGGTCAGCGCACTGAGAAATAGTAGCAAGAATTCACGGATAGCTCTACTGGAGGACAGCAGTAAGGCATTCTTAAAGGAGCTTGCCATGCTTGGGTGCAATATTTCCAAGGGTAAAAGTTTCTATCTTTTTTTTCATAGAAACATGTGCAAAGAGGTCTTAAAACACTCTACGAAATTTTGAACACTGCAGAGTACAATATTTCTGCAGGAACGCTGAGGTTTCTCAAGAATAGGCCTGAACATGCACCGTATGCAATTTCACACTGAGAACGGCAGAGTTTCCCTAGTTAAGTTACCAATCAGTAGTTGTCTTCAGGTTTCCATAAGACTTTGGAATCTACAGCATTCTGGTCACTTGTGAAACCCACACCACACACTGTGAGCTGTAACTCTATGTCACTTAGTGTAAAGGGTGAGAGGGGTGCAGGATTTCCAACTAGAAACGCACAAAGAGGAAGCTTCTCATTTCCAAGTGGTGCCTCCACGCTTACATGTCAGAGAGATCTAACATCTGAAGGAAGCATTGGATCCCCACCTGAAGGCTCCATCTGATGGTCAGTGTTTGTCTGAAATCTTTCTGAACGACCCTTGCCTTGTCCGCTGGATCATAAAACCTCCAGTGTGTATGTATGCAACGGTGCTTCGAGAACACAAACTGCAGTCCCAGGATCAACACAGGGTTTCTCCAGGCATCACGCTTGAACACTGCCCGCAAAAAAACGAGGCCTTCTGCTTTGGAAGCCACAACACACTGCACAATAATGCTGGAATAGTGCTGAAAGTACAAAGTACAAAGAAAATACCGCTCTATTACTACATGCTCATGCGTGCTAGGAGACGGCAGCTCAGGAGCCTGAATTTCAAGCCGGTTTTCGGTACCTGCTCTTTGGTGTTAAGAACAGGACATGTCCAAGCAGATCCCCAGGTTCTCAGACTGGGACTGAATATCACTCAAGTCACATATACGGCGAGGAACCTTTGCTCATATGCAGTGTTACCCGATGGACAGTGAGGAGGTGCATATCCTTTCTTTCCCCACACATGTAGAGGTATATACTTAGGTAAGCGCACTCAGAAATAGTAGCCGCAACTCGTGCACAACTCTCCTGGAGGACAGCAGTAAGGCATTGGTAAAGAAGCTTGCCTTGCTTGGGTGCCATGACTTCTCCAAGCGTAAAAGGCTTCTGTCTTTCTTCATAGAAACATGTGCAAACAAGCCTTGAAGCACTCTACGATGTTTTTGAACACTTCAGAGTACTATATTTCTGCAGGCATGCTGAGCTTTCCCAAGCATAGGCCCGGACCCCGTGTCGTATGCAATCCCATATTGAGAACGGCAGAATTTTTCTAGTTAAGTTACCGCTCTGTAGTTGTGTTCAGGTTTCCATGAGACGTTGGAAACTACGGTTTTCTGGTCACCTGTGAGCGGACTGTGAGCGGGACCTCTATGTCACTTAGCGTAAAGGGTGAGAGGGGTGCAGGGTTTCCAAGCAGAAACGCCCTGAGAGAAAGCAGCTGGTTTCCAAGCGGTGCCTCCACGCTTCCTTGTCAGAGTGTTCTAACATCTGAAGGAAGCATTGGATCCCCACTTGAAGGCTTCATCTGATGGTCAGTGTTTGTCTGAAATCTCTCTGAAAGTCCTTTGCCTTGGGCGCTGCATCATAAAACCTCCAGTGAGTATGTGTGCTACAGTGTTTCGAGAACATAAACTCCAGGCCCACGATTAACACAGGGTTTCTCCAGGAACCACGCTTGAACACTACCCGCCAAACGCCATGGCCTTCTGCTTTTCTGGACCCCTAGAGACTACACAGGAAAGCAAAAAGTGTGCCGAAAGTAAAGTACAAGGAAGTGCCACTGTATTACTACCTGCTTATGCGTGCTAGGAGATGGCAGCTCAGGAGCCTGCATGGCAAGACAATTTTCAATACCAGCCCTTGAGTGTTGAGAACAGAACATGTCCAAACAGATCCCCAGTTAATCAGACTGAGACTGAACATCACTCAAGTCACAAAGAAGGCGATGAAACCCTTGCACAAATGCAAAAAGTGTTACCCGATGTCCAGTGAGGAGGTGCAAGTCCTTTCTTTCCCCACACATGTAGAGTGTAGACTTGGGTCAGCGTACTGAGAAATAGTAGTAGCATCTCGTGGACAGCTCTCTCCTGGAGGACAGCAGTAAGGCATTGGTAAAGAGATTGCCTTGCTTGGGTGCCATGACTTCTCCAAGGGTAAAAGATTTCTATATATCCTTCATAGAAACTTGTGCAAAGAGGTCTTGAAACACTCTACGACGTTGTTGAACGCTGTAGAGTACTATACTTCTGCAGGCACACTAAGCTTTCCCAAACATAGGACCAAACCCGCTTCGTATGCAAATCCATACTGAGAACGGTAGAGTTTCCCTAGTTAGGATCCCACTCTGCTGTTGTCTTTGAGTTACCATGAGACTTTAGAAACTACGGTTTTCTGGTCACTTGTGAGAACAACACCACAGAATGTGAGTGGTACCTCTATGTCACTTAGCGTAAAGGGTGAGAGGGGTTCAGAGTTTCCAAGTGGAAACACACAGAGAGGAAGTGGCTCATTTCCAAGCGGTGCCCCACACTTCCTTGTCAGAGCGATCTAACATCTGAAGTAAGCATTGGATCCCCACAGGAAGTCTCCATCTGATGGGCAGTGTTTGTCTGAAATCTCTCTGAAAGGCCTTTGCCTTGGTCGCTGGATCATAAAACATCCAGTGAGTATGTATACAATGGTGCTTCGAGAAAACGAACTGCAGGCCCAGGATTAGCACAGGGTTTTTCCAGGAATCATGCTTGAACACTACCCGCCAATGTCGTGGACTTCTGCTTTTCTGGGCCACAAAAGACTACACAGGAAAGCTGGAACTGTGTTGATAGTACAAAATACTAAGAAATTTTCACTCTATTACAATGTGCTCATGCCTGCTAGGAGATGGCAGCTCAGGATCCTGAATGTCAAGACAGTTTTTGGTACCACCACTTTTGTGTTGAGAACAGGACATGTCCAAGCAGATCCCCATTTTCTCAGACTGAGACTAAACATCACTCAAGTCACAAAGAAGGTGATGAAACCCTTCCTCAAATGCAAAAAGTGTTACCCGATGTAGAGTGAGGAGCTGCAAGTCCTTTCCTCTCAGAGACATACAGTGTGTAGACTTAGGTCTGTGCACTCAGAAAGAGTAGCTGCAACTCACAGACAGCTCTCCTGGAGGACAACAGTAAGGCATTGGTAAAGGAGCTTGCCTTGCTTGAGTGCCAAAACTTCTCCAAGGGTAAAAGTTTTCTATATTTCCTTCATAGCAACATGTGCAAAGAGGTCTTGAAACATTCTATGAAGTTGTTGAATGCTGCAGAGCACTATATTTCTGCAGGCATGCTGAGCTTTCCCAAGCAGAAGCCCGAACCCACTTTGTACGCAATTCCACACTGAGCACGACAGAGTTTCCCCTAGTTAAGTTCCCTCTCCGTAGTTGTCTTAGTGTTTCCATTGAATCTGGATACTACCATTTTTTGGTCACTTGTGAGAACCACACCACAGACTGTAGCATTACCTCTATTTCACGTTGTGTAAAGGTTGAGGGGTGTGCAGGGTTTCCAAGTGGAAACGCACAGAGAGGAATCTACTCGTTTCCAAGCGGTGCCTCACACTTCATTGTCAGAGTGATCTAACATCTGAAGTAAGCATTATATCCCCACCGGAAGGCTCCATCTGATGATCAGTGTTTATCTGAAATCTCTCTGAAAGTCCTTTGCCTTGGGTGCTGGATCATAAAACCTACAGTGAGTATGTATGCAACGGTGCTTCGAGAACTCAAAAGGCAGGCCCAGGATCAACACAGGGTTTCTCCAGGAATCACGCTTGAACACTGCCCGCCAAACGCCATGGCCTTCTGATTATCTGGGCCACAACAGACTACACAGAAAAGCGGGAACTGTGCCGAAAGTACAAAGTAGATAGAAAGTGCAGGTGTATTACTACCTGTTCATGCATGCTAGGAGACGGCAGCTCAGTGGCCTGCATGTCAAGACAGTTTTTGGTACCAGCTCTTTGGTGTTGAGAACAGGACATGTACAAGCAGATCCCCAGTTTCTCAGACTGAGACGGGACATCACTCAAGTCACAAACCAGGCAACGACGATACCCTTGCTCAAATGCAAAAAGTGTTAATCGATGTAGAGTGAAGAGATGCAAATCCTTTCCTTCAGCACACATGTAGAGTGTAGACTTAGGTCAGCACACTCAGAAATAGTAGCCGCAACTCGTGGACAGCTCTCCTGGAGGACAGAAGTAAATCATGGGTAAAGGAGCTTGCCTTGCTTGGGTGCCATGACTTCTCCAAGGGTAAAAGGTTTCTCTCTTTCCTTCATAGAAACATGTGCAAAGAGGTCTTGAAACACTCTACGACATTGTTGAAGCTGCAGAGTACTCTATTTCTGCAGGCACGCTGAGCTTTCCCAAGCATAGCTCTGAACCCGCTTCATACACAATTGCATACTGAGAACGGTAGAGTTTCCCTAGTTAATTTCCCACTCTGTAGTTGTCTTTGGGTTTCCCTGAGGCTTTGGAAAATACGGTTTTCTGGTCACTTGTGAGAACTACACCACTGACTGTGAGTGGTACCCCCATGTCACTTAGCATAAGGGTGAGAGGTGTGCAGGATTTTTAAGCAGAAACGCACAAAGAAGAAGTGGCTCGTTTCCAAGCGATGCCTCCACTTCCTTGTCAGAGTGTTCTAACATCTGAAGGAAGCATTCATCCCCATCTGAAGGCTCCATCTAATCGTCAGTTTTTGCCTGAAATCTCTGAATGACATTTGCCTTGTCCGCTGGATCATAAAACATCCAGTGAGTATGTATGCAACGGTGCTTTGAGAACACAAACTCATGGCCCATGATCAAAACAGGTTTCTCCAGGAATCACTCTTGAACACTACCCGCCAAACTCCGTTGCATTCTGCCTTTCTGGTCCATAACAGACTACACAGGAAAGATGGAACTGTGACGAAAGTACAAGTACAAAGGAAGTGTCGCTGTGTTACTACCTGCTCATGCATGCTAGGAGACGGCAGCTCAGGAGCCTGAATGTCAAGACAGTTTTGAGTACCAGCTCTTTGGTGTTGAGAATGGGACATGTCCAAGCAGATCACCAGTTTCTCAGCCTGAGACTGAACATCACTCCAGACAGAAAGAAGGCGACGAAACCCTTGCACAAATGCAAACAGTGTTACCCGATGAAGAGTGAGGAGGTGGAAGTCCTTTCTTTCCGCACACATGTAGACTGTAGACGTAGGTCACCACACTCAGAATTAGTAGCCGCAACTCGCGGACAGCTCTCCTAGAGGACAGCAGTCAGGCATTCGTCATGGAGCTTGCCTTGCTTGTTTGCCATGACTTCTCCAGGGTAAATGTTTTCTATCTTTCTTTCATAGAAACATGTGCAAAGAGTTCTTGAAACACCCAAAGATGTTGATGAATGCTGCAGAGTATATATTTCTGCAGGCATGCTGAGGTTCCCAAGCATAGACCCGAACCATCGTCGTACGCAATTCCATAATGAGAACAGTAGAGTATCCCTAGTTATGTTCCAGTCTGTAGTTGTCTCCGGTCTCCATTAGACTTTGGAAACTACGGTTTCCTGGTCACTTGTGAGCAGTCTGTGACCGGTACCTCTATGTCACTTAGCGTAAAGGGTGAGAGGGGTGCATGTTTTCCAAGCAGAAACGCAAAGGGAGCGATCGGCTCGTTTCCAAGCGATGCCTCCATGCTTACTTGTCAGAGTGATCTAACATCTTAAGTGAGCATTGGATCCCCACCTGAAAGCTCCATCTGATGGTCAGTGTTTGTCTGAAATCTCTCTGAAAGTCCTTTGCCTTGTCCGCTGGATCATAATACCTCCAGTGAGTATATATGAAACGGTGCTTCGAGAACACAAACTGCAGTCCCAGGATCAACACAGGGTTTCTCCAGGTATCACGCTTGACACTGCCCGCCACACGCCGTGGGCTTCTGCTTTTCTGGGCCACAACAGACTACACAGCAATACTGGAACTGTGCCAAAAGTAAAAACTACAAAGAAAGTACCTCTCTGTTTCTACGTGTTCATGCGTGCTAGGAGACGACAATATCAACACAGTTTTCTTACATGCTCTTTGGTTTGAGAACAGGACATGTCCAAGCAGATCCCCAGTTTCTCAGACTGTGAAGGAACATCACTCAAGTCACAAACAAGGCGACAAAACCTTGCTCAAAAGCAAAAAGTGTTACCCGATGTAGAGTGAGGAGGTGCAAGTCCTTTCTTTCTGCTACATGTAGAGTGTAGACTTAGGTCAGCGCACTCAGAAATGGTAGCCCGCAACTCGCGAATACTCTCCTGGAGGACTCCAGTAAGGCATTCAAAAAGAGGTGCCTTGCTTACGTGCCACGACTTCTCCAAGGTAAAAGTTTCTCTCTTTCCTTCATAGAAACATGTGCAAAGAGGTTCTTGAAACACCTCTACAACGTTGTTGAATGCTGCAGAGTACTATAATTCTGCAGCCACACTGAGCTTTCCCAAGCATAGGCCCGAACTGCGTCGTAGCAATTCCATACGGAGAACGGCAGGGTTTCCCTAGATAAGTTCCCACCCTGTAGTTGTCTTCCTGTTTCCACGAGACTTTGGAAACTACGGATTTCTGGTCACTTGTGAGAACATACCAGAGACTGTGAGCGGTACCTCTAGATTATTTAGCGTAAAGGGTTAAAGGGTGCTGGGTTTCCAAACAGAAATGTGCTGAGAGGAAGCGGCTCGTTTGCAAGCGCACCTACACCCTTACTTGTCAGAGTGATCTAGCATCTCAAGTAAGCATTGGGTCCCCACCTGAAGGCTCCAGCAGATGGCAGGGTTTGTCTGAAAATCTCTGAAAACCTCTCTTGTCGCTGGGTCATAAACCCTCCAGTGAGTATGGATTCAACGGTGCTTCGAAAACAGAAACTGCAGGCCCAGGAACAACCAGGGTTTCTCAGGAATCACATATGAACTCTGCCCGCCAAACACCGTGGCATTCTGCTTTTCTGGACCACAACAGACTACACTGTGAAATCTGGAACTGTGCTGAAAGTACAAACTACAAGAAAGTGACTCTCTATAATTACCTGCTCATGCGTGCTAGGAGACGGCGGCTCAGAAGCTGAATGGCAAGACAGTTTTCGGTACCAGCTCTTTGCTGTTGAGAACAGGATATGTCCAAGCAGATCCCCAGTTTCTCAGACTGAGACGGGACATCACTCAAGTCACAAACAAGGCGACGAAAGCCTTCCTCAAAATCAAAAAAGTGTTATCCGATGTAGAGTAAGGAGGTACAAGTCCTTTCTTTCTGCATACATGTAGAGTGTAGACTTAGGTCAGCACACTCAGAAATAGTAGCCGCAACTCGCGGACAGCTCTCCTGGAGGACAGCAGTAAGGCATTCGTAAAGGAGGTTGCCTTGCTCAGGTGCCATGACTTCTCCAAGGGTAAAAGGTTTCTATCTTTCCTTCATAAAAACATGTACAAAGAGGTATTGAAACACTCTACGAAATTGTAGAACGCTGCAGAGTACTATATTTCTGCAGGCACGCTGAGCTTTCTCTAGAATAGGCCTGAACCCTCCTTCGTACACAAATCCATACTGAGAACGGCAGTTTCCCTAGTTAAATTCCAACTCGGTAGTTGTCTCGGGTTTCCATGAGACTATGGAAAGTATCGTTTTCTGGTCACTTGTGAGAACCACACCACAGACTGTGAGCTGTACCTCGTCACTTCGCGTAATGGGTGAAAGGGGTGCAGGGTTTCCAAACAGAAACGCACAGGGAGGAAGCAGCTCGTTTCCACGCCTACTTGTAAGAGTGATCTAGGATATGAAGAAAGCATTGGATCCCCACTTGAAGGCTCCATTTGTTGGTGAGTGTTTGTCTGAAATGTCTCTGAAAGAGCTTTGCCTTGTCCGCTGGATATAAAAAAAATCTTCCAGTGAGTTTGTATGCAACGGTGCTTCGAGAAGACAAAATCCAGGCCGAGGATCAACAAGGGTTTCTCCAGGAGTCAAGTTGGAACACTACCAGCCAAACGCCGTGGCCTTCTACATTTCTGGGCCACAACAGACTATACAGGAAAGCTAGAACAGTGCCGAACGTACAACGTACAAAGAAATGCCGCTCTATACTACCTCCACATGCGTGCTAGGAGACGGCACTTCAGAAGCGTGAATGTCTAGACAGTTTTCTGTAGCAGCTCTTTGGTGTTGAGAACGGAACTATTCCAAGCAGATCCCCAGGTTCTCAGACTGAGACGGAAGATGTCTCAAGTCACACAAAAGGAGACGAAACCCTTGCTCATATGCAAAAAGTGTTACCCGATGTAGACTGAGGAGTGCAAGGCTTTCCTTTCCGCACACATATAGTGTGTAGACTTAGGTTAGAGCACTCAGAAATAGTAGCCGCAAATCGTGCACAGCTCTCCTGGAGGACAGCAGTAAGGCACTCATAAAGGAGTCCGCCTTGCTTGGGTGCCATGACATCTCCCAGGGTAAAAGGTTTCTATCTTTCCTTCGTAGAAACATGTCCAAAGAGCTCTTGAAATACTCTACGACATTGTTGAATGCTGCAGAGTACCATATCTCTGGAGGCATGCTGAGATTTCCAAAGCATTGGTCCGAACCCGCTTCCTACTCAATTACATACTGAGAATGGCAGAGTTTCCCTAGTTAAGTTCCCACTCTGTAGTTCTCTTCCGGTTTCCATGAGACTTTGGAAAATACGGTTTTCTGGTCACTTGTGATACCCACAGCACAGACTGTGAGCGGTAACACTATATCACTTAGCGTAAAGGTGGGAGGGTTGCAAGGTTTCCAGGCAGAAATGCAGAGAGAAGAATTGACTCCTTTCCAAGCCGTGCCTCCACGCTTGCTCCTCAGAGTTTCTAACATCTGAAGTAAGCATTGGATCCCCATCTGAAGTCTCCATCTGATGGCAGTGTTTGTCTGAAATCTCTCTGAAAGACCTTTGCCTTGGGCGTTGGATCATAAAACATCCAGTGAGTATGTATGCAACGGTGCTTCGAGAACACAAACTGCAGGCCCGGGATCAACACAGGGTTTCCCCAGGCATCACGCTAAACAATACTCGAAAAACTCCATGGCCTTCTGCTTTTTCTAGGCCACAAAATCCTACACAAAAAAGCTGGAACTGTGCCGAAAGTACAAAGTACAAAGAAAGTGCCTCTGTATTACTACCTGCTCATGCGTGCCAGGAGACGGCAGCTCAGGTGCGTGAATGGCAAGATAGTTATCAGTACCAGGTATTTTTTTGAGAACAGGACATGTCCAAGCAGATCCCTAGCTTCTCAGACTGAGACTGAACATCACCCAATCACAAACAGGGCAACGACGTCCTTTCTCTAATGCAAAAAGTGTTACCCTATGTAGAGTGAGGCGGTGCAAGTCCTTTCTTTCCGCACACATATAGTGTGTAGACTTAGGTCAGAGCACTCAGAAATAGTAGCCGCAACTCGCAGACAGCTCTCCTGGAGGACAGCAGTAAGGCATTGGTAAAGGAGCTTGCCTAGCTTGGGTGCCATGACCTCTCCAAGGGTAAAAGGTTTCTATCTTTCCTTCGTAAGAAACATGTGCCAAGATCTGTTGAAACACTCTACGAGATTGTTGAACGCTGCAGAATACTATATTTCGCAGGCACGCTGAGCAGTCCCAAGCATAGGCCCAAACCCGCTTCGTAAGAAATTCCACACTGAGAATGGCACTGTTTCCCTAGATAGCTTCCCACTCTGTAGTTGTCTTCAGGTTTCCATGAGACTTGGAAACTACGGTTTTCTAGTCACTTGTGGGAACCACACCACAGACTGTGAGTGGTACCTCTATGTTACTTAGCGTAAAGGGTGAGAGGGTTTGCAGGGTTTCAAAATAGAAAGCACAGAGAGGAAGCCACTCGTTTCCAAGCAGTGCCTCCACGCTTACTTGTCAGAGGGGTCTAACATCTGAAGGAGGCATTGGATCCCCACCTGAAAGCTCCATCTGATGGTCAGTGTTTGTCTGAAATCTCTCTGAAAGTCTTTTGTCTTGGGTGCTGGATCATAAAACCTCCCATGAGTTTGTATGCAATGGTGCTTCGAGAAGACAAATCCAGGCCCAGGATCAACAAGGGTTTCTCCAGGAATCATGCTTGTACACCCGCCAAACGCCGTGGCCTTCTGCTTTTCTGGGCCACAACAGACTACACAGGAAAGCGGGAACTGTGCCGAAAGTACAAAGTACAAGGAAAGAACCGCTGTATTAATACCTGCTCATGCGTGCTAGGAGACGGCAGCTCAGGAGCCTGAATGGGAAGCAGTTTTCGGTACCAGCCCTTTGGTGTTGAGAACAGGACTTATCCAAGCAGATCCAGTTTCTCAGACTTAGATTAAACATCACTCAAGTCAGAAAGTAGGCGAAGAAACCCTTTCTGAAATGCACAATTGTTACCCGATGTACAGCGAGGAGATGCAAGTCCTTCTCTCCGCAGACATGTAGAGTGTAGACTTGGGTCAGCGCAATCAGAAATAGTAGCCGCAACTCGCGGACAGCTCTCTTGGAGGACAGCGGTAAAGTATTCGTAAATGAGCTTGCCTTGCATGGGTGCCATGACTTCTCAGGGGGAAAAGATTTCTAGCTTTCCTTTTAGAAACATGTGCAAAGAGGTCTTGAAACACTCTATGACGTTGTTGAATGCTGCAGAGTACCATATTTCTGGAGGCATGCTGAGATTTCCGAAGCATTGGTCCGAACCCGCTTCCTACTCAATTACATACTGAGAATGGCAGAGTTTCCCAAGTAAAGTTCCACTCGAAGTTGTCTTCCGGTTTCCTTAAGACTTTGGAAACTACAGTTTTCTGTTCACTTGTGAGAACCGCTCCAGAGACTGTGAGCGGTACCACTATATCACTTAGCGTAAAGGGTGAGAGTGGTGCAGTATTTCCAAGCAGAAACGCACACAGAAGAAGCGGCTTGTTTCCAGGAGGAGCCTCCACGCTTACTTGTCAGAGTGATCTAACATCTGAAGGAAGCATGGATCCCCACGCTGAAGGCTCCATCTGATTACAGTGTTTGTCTGAAATCTCTCTTAAAGACCTTTGCCCTTCTCCGCTGGAATATAAAACAAACAGTGGTAATTATGCAAAACGGTGCTGCAGAAACAAACTCAGGCCCCAGGATCAATCAGGGTTCTCCAGGAATCCCGCTGAACACTTCCCGCCAATACGCGTGGCCTTTGCTTTTTCTGGCCACAACCGACTACACAAAATAAGGTGCAACTGTTCTGAAAGTATAAAGTAGAAAGAAAGTGCCACTCTATTATTACCTGCTCATGCTTGCTAGGACATCACGGGAGCTCAGGAGTCGGAATGTCAAGACAGTTTCGGTAACCAGCTCTTTGGTATTCAGAACACTGACATGTCCAAGCAGATACCTATTTTCTCACTCTGAGACAGAACATTACTCAAGTCACAAACAAGGCGACGAAACCTTGCGAAATGCAAAAAGTGTTACCCGATGTAGAGTTAGGAGGTGCAAGTCCTTTCTTCTGCACACATGTAGAGTGTAGACTTATGTCACAGCATTTAACATAGAGGAGATTGGAGATCAGCGTTATGTAGCTTGCCTGGATTCATCGAACATCTGTACGAAGGTATGTGATTGCTGTTAGCCAACGGTGTGCATACTGGAATTTCCTACGAAGAGGGATGCCCTCACTTTGGAGACACTGTGAACACAATACGGGGCTCAAGACTATCGTAAATTGGACCATGGGGAAATTCTCCTTAGAGAACTATGTTCCTGCACAAAGCATCTCCTTAGTTACCGCTGAGAAATCTCATGCAAGAACATCTTCTCTGTAGCTTCACCAAGAGCACCTTTTCTATGCACATCGTACAAGGTTTTCTGTTCAGAATTAGGAGAAATGGCTGGATCATTCTTACAGTGTCCAAGGTGAATGTGAAAAGAAAGTGTCCTGGGGACGGTGTGGCTGTCGATTTAGTCCTCAATGAGGCTCTCCATTAATCAAGAGTCATATGTCTTGGAAACTCATTGGACTGGGAGTCGGCGTTCGAAGATGTATCCAAACAGGCTCTGCACACTGCTACAACATTCCTGGTTCTTCCGTACATGCCCTTATGCCAGTTCAGGATAAGAGATGACTCTGAGGATCAGGGCTTCAGGCCTTCACTCTGAATTCACCCACTTACATTCTGCAAGCTTCCGTTTCCAATTGCAGCGCCTATGGCAACTAACGGTTTCTCCTCCGGTTGGCACAGCATATTTCGCTTAGAGGAGATTAAAGATCAGTGTTATGTCGCTTGCCTGGATTCATCAAACATCTGGTACGAAGGAATGCGATCAGTGATAGCCCACTGTCTGCACACTGGAATTTCGTACGAAGCGGGAAGCCCCACCTTGGAGACACTGCGAACACCACACAGGGTTCACGGGTGTCGTAAACAGGACTGTGGGCAAATTCTCTTTAGAGATGTAGGCTCCTGCACAAAGCATCTACTTCGTACCACTGAGAAATCCATCCGGGATTGGCTTCTCTCCAGCTTCAGCAAGTGCACATCGTGTGAGGTTTTCTGCTCAGAATTGAGAGAAGCGCCTGGATCTTCCCTGTGGTGCCCAAGGCGAATGTGAAGAGAATGTGCCCTGGGAATGCTGTGGCTGTCGAATTATTCCTCAATGAGGCGCTCCATAAATCAAGAGTCATATGACTTGGAACCTCATTGGACAGGGAAGCGGCTTTCCAAGATGTATCCGAACAAGCTCTGACACAGTGCTAAAACATGCCTCCTTCTTCCTTACATGCCCTTATGCCAACCAGGGCGAGAGATGACTCTGGGGGTTAGGGATTCAGGCCTAAACTCTGAATGCAGCCACTTACATTCTGCAAGCTTCTGTTTAAACGCAGCGCATAAGGCAGCTGATGGTTTTCCCTGGTTTGCACAGCGTATTTCGCTTAGAGGAGATTTGAGATCAGCTTTATGTAGCTAACCTGGATTCATCGAACATCTGCTATGACGGAATGCGATCTGTGATAGCCCACTGTGTGCACCCTGGAATTTCATACGAAGTGGCATGCCCTCACCTTGGAGACACTGCGAAGACCACACAGGGTTCACGGCTATCATAAACAGGACTGTGGGAAATTCTCTTTAGAGATCTAGGCTCCTGCACAAAGCAACTCCTTCGTACCGCTGAGAAATCCATTCGAGAATCGCTTCTCGGTAGCTTCAGCAAGTGCACCTTTTCTATGCACATGGTGCGAGGTTTTCTGTTCAGATTTGAGAGAAGCGCCTGGATGTTCCTTATAGTGCCCAAGGCGACTGCGAAGAGAATGTGTCCAAGGGATTGCTGTGGCTGTCGAATTATTCCTCAATGAGGCGCTCCATATAAGAGTCATATGACTTGGAACCTCATTGGACTGGGAAGCGGCTTTCGAACATGTAACCGAACAGGCTCTGACACACTGCTAAAACATTCCTGCTTCTGTCTTACATGCCCTTATGCCAGACGAGGAAGGGAGATGACTCTGAGGGTAAGGGCTTCAGGCCTTTTTTCTGAATTCAGCCACTTACATTCTGCAAACTTCTGTTGCCAAACGCAGCGCATATGGCAACTGACGGTTTCTCCTCCGTTTGCACAGTGTATTGCGCTGAGAGGAGATTAGAGATCAGCGTTATATTGCCTGCCTGGATTCATCGAACATCTGCTACGAAGGAATGCGATCGGTGTTAGCCCACTGTGTGCACACTGGAATTTCGTACGAAGCGGCATGCCCTCACCTTGGAGACACTGCGAACACCACACAGGGTTCACGGCTGTCATAAACAGGACTGTGGGCAAATTCTCTTTAGAGATCTAGGCTCCTGCAAAAAGCAAGTCCTTCGACCGCTGAGAAATCCATCCGAGATTGGCTTCTCTGCTGCTTCAGCAAGTGCACATCGTGCGAGGTTTTCTGTTCAGAATTGAGAGAAGCGCCTGGATCTTCCCTGTGGTGTCCAAGGCGAATGTGAAGAGAATGTGTCCTGGGACACTGTGGCTGTCGAATATTCCTCAATGAGGCGCTCCATAAATCAAGATTCATATGACTTGGAACCTCATTGGACTGGGAAGCGGTTTCGAACATGTATCCGAACAGCCTCTGACATACTGCTAAAACATTCCTGCTTCTGCCTTACATGTACTTATGCCAGAGCAGTACCGGAGCCAGCCGCCTAAAGTTGAACAGCACCTAAAAGAGGTGGCTGAAGCCTAAGGAAAAGAAGAAGAAGACAGGAAAGCGCTTCAGGAGGGCATACAGTCAATGCTGCAGCCACGTCTTTATTTAGCTCAGCCTTTACATATGTTTTAGGATACAATAGCAAAGTACAAGGTATATCATTAGAATGCTAAATACACACAAGCTCATGTAACATTCTTGTTATCTTGGGAGGAACAGATTCCATTATCTTACAAGGATTTCTTTAGGAGGCAAACCTCTCCTTCAGGGTCAGTAATGTTTAACTCAAATCCCTGCTTCCTAGAACCATTGTTTAAGCAGTCTCAGTAACTTCTTTATGGCCTGTAAACTAAGTGACTTCTTCAGTGTCTCAAAATGGCTCCCGACATCTCCCCCTTTTTTATTTATTAAAATGCCAAAGCTTTCCCAGCTATGGTGCAGATAGACTGTGCCTGTCTTAGGCGACCCTCCACAGGTCTGGGCCTTACCCGTCATTGGCTCATGAAAGTGTTGCAATCATGCCCTGGTTAGGTTGGTCCCAGCCCTGAAGGATTCTTACCCGTCTCTGACTACCAGCCTCTGCAAATGGGATATGTAAATTAGCTTAAACCTGAGCCTGGAGCCTGAGACCATGCATCTCTGCCCGAATCTTCAGCAGGGAATTGAAGAAGTATTTCATCAAAGGAGGAAGCAGACATAGGCCTATAGTTTATGCAAAGGCCCAAGGCTAAAACTGAAATAAGCAAATGACCCAAAGGAGACCAAGATGGCAAAAAGCTTTTTAGATGTTGTAAAAATTTTGAGGCCTCTTCAGCTGCATCAAGCTGAAGGGTCCCGCTTCCTGCAGTCCTGAATTTCTCTATACAGTCGTATTAAATCTAAGGACATGTTAGCATCATGCCAAACACCTTGGAGATGAGAGCGCACGCGATCCCATCCATGTTGACTTTCATTATAAATTTTTGAGGTAACACAAATCCACTGATATGCTACATGACATTCCAAATGAGATCTCACTTTTAGACCTTTGATTTCATCTCCTAAATACATAACTAGACTATATAATGCATCAAGCTTCTGTTCTAACTTGTCATCAATATTTTCCTGGGTCCCTAATGCCATCGTAACATTTTTAGACAAATTATTAGCATTTTGCACAGTATGAGACTAACACCTGAAGACCCTGGTCAGCATACCAAGGCCCAGTAACATAAACATGAATCATCACAAAAATGGTTTGACGAGAAACCATTATAGTAGTTCCTTCCGGAACAAAAGAAATACAGTTAGTTAAATTCCAGTTATAACATGTGACATTAAATCTCCTTCTATGTTGATATTAATTTCACCAACCAACAGCATATGCGGTGGAGCAACACATGCTGTTACATTCGTGTCTGCTATCTGAGGAGTCCATCCCACAGGGTGCAGCTCTCCCATCGCTGCGCCCAACTTCCACACAAGTTTGAGGAAACTCCTCATCAGTCCCACATAGTCCAATTGTCCAACTGGTGTTCAATCTATAACTTCCAATGTGTCCATTGATTCCACCTGACCAATCCAGGATTTGTGTTGTCCTTACTAAAGCAGATGGGCAATCCTTCTCCCGTTCCAATATAATTAAATCCTGGTTCATTTACTCCTTGCATCTGCCCCAAAGATGGCTGATCTAACAGCTGTGTGTCATTTACTCTCACCACAATTTCTGGGCCTTCCCAAATGCACGGATGCAAAATTGGTGGATCCGGTACATAGGCCCAATACAGCTCTTCTTCAAACATCAGAAGATGGCCTATCAGCATCATCATTAGGAGCAGCTTTCTCTGTTCCTGTAGAGATATAAGCAAAACCTCGGCCCCATTTCGGTATCTCAGCAGACACCCAATCCCCTTTCAGATCCTTGTAGTATACTGGCTGCTGCGAAGGCTCACCGGCCTGTTTCACCCAATGCCGATGAGCTGCTGTGCTACCTTGTTCATCTTGATTTAAAAAATTTAAAAGTATATAATGCTCTATTAAGCCTTTGTCTCGGGGTATACCATATTCCCCTTTTTGTTTTATAAGCTTTTTTGTTTTTTTGAAATGTCGCAGGAGACACCCCAAGGATGTCTTCTGTGAACTCTGGTTTTTCCCCCATTGCTCACGCAGAGAACACAAAACAGAGAACACAAAACACACACTCAGACAAGGACAATTACTGAGGTGTAGGTGGGCCTAGAGAAATTTGCCACCTACATCCTAGACAAGACAAAAGACAATAAACAGACTTTGACAACAGTGCACAGGAGGCGGCGTCCCGCAGCCTGGCCATGGTCTGGGAGATATGACTGCGTCCAGTCTCTCCACAGACCCCTGGTGACCGGTTAACAGAAACAGGAACAGAAAGTACCTTAAAAAGCACTGAATTTTGTAATTTAGTCATTACTTTTCTCATTTCCAATACAAAATCATGTTATTTTCACTGTTGATTCCATGCTAAAATGTCTTAAGTTTTAGACTAATTAACCAATAAAGAAAAAGAATCATAAAAAGTTTTTAAATTTCAAGTTAGAGAAAACCTTTACTACATAATAATGAAACCTGAGCAATGCAAGTTTGTGACTACAGGAGTGTCTTTCAAACAATACAATCTTTAAAATTTTTTTCTACCAGCGGTTAGTTTCCAAGGACTATCCAATGCAATGGGCCCTTCTAAAATAGAGAACAAATTAGTTAAAGCACATGTGAGGATAAAGGGAAGAACAGAGCCAATTAATATCTCTCAATAATTTTTGAAAATTATTAACAGTATTGAGAGCTTCTCGCCTAATTTCTATCTTTCGAGGAGTAAATTTCTGTTGCAAAATTTCATAACATCCTTCCCACATTGAGGACATAGTCCTGGTGAGCGAGGTGGAGGCTTCTGTGGGGACCGGTTTCGAGGACAATTTCGAGCAAAATGCCCAGGTTGCTGACATTCAAAACACAACGGCCAGGGCTGCGGAGAGATCTGCCTCGATTGTTTCTAGTTTGTTGAAATAGCACTTCTTTTACTGTTTTCCCTTGTAATGCTGCGGCCATGGCTAGACCTTGCGTATATGCTGGTTCAATATCAGCACATAATTGAATATAGTCCGCAAGATTTCCTTTCTTCCTATGAGGTCTGAGAGCGGCCTGACATGCGGAATTAGCATTCTCATAAGCAGTTGTTTTACTAAGATAAGTCCTGCATCTGATTCTCCTATTAGCCTTTTAGCTGTCTCCATGAGCCTGGCCACAAAAATCCTGAAATGGCTAGTCTGGCCCTTGCCTTATCTTACATAAATCTTCAGTTTGCCTTCCATTAGCAGGTAATTTACACCAAGCCCTTTTTGCAGCAGCACTTATTTGTGCATAAGCTCCTCCTTCGTACCCTAATTGCTGATCATTCGCACAATATTGGCCTTCTCCTGCCAACATCTCACATGTGGTTAGTATTGGAGGATTCTGATTTCTATTCAATTCTGCTGTTTTTTCACATAGATCACAATATTCTGATTTCCATAGCAAAAAATCCCCAGGTGTGAGACAAGCTTGAGCCAAATTCTTCCAATCAGCTGGAGTTAGGGCTTCTAAAGATAACGTTTCCAACATAGCCTGAGTGTAAGGAGCAGTGGGGCCGTATTGTGCACAAGCCAATTTCAATTCTTTAATAGATTTAAAAGGGATGGGGTATACCGTTTCAGACGAACTGACTGACCCTCCTCATCTCGAGCCTCCTGTTCTGTTACAGGGCACATTAAGTGAAATCCCTGTGCATCTTCACCTCTTTCTATAGCCTGATGTAACGTAGTTTGTAAAGGTGAAAGAGGCTTAGGTCTCGAGTTTGCTTAACAACCGCAATGACCGGCTGTGGTTCTTCCAACAGAGGCAGGGATAGGGATCTTGGCTAGGCACTTTAAGGTTTTTCTCCCAGCCTCCTAGCCGTAAGGTTAATTGTTGCACAGCAGTTTGCAAACCCTGAACAACTTTCTCTAATTCCTTAGATTTATGCTCAGACCTAGCAGCCATGACAAGTGGGGGATGGCCTCCATTGTTATGGAAACCTGGGGCTTCTTCCTCCAACTGTTTTGCATCTCTGGGGCCCAAAAACTCCTCTCTATCTTTAGTTAGCATCAGATCACAAGGTTTCCCGCAGCTCCTCTCCGGCAGGGCAGTAGGTCTAGTCTCATTCTCCTTTTCAAATGGCGGGACATCTCCTATATTGTCCCGTATTTCTTCCCCTTTCTGGCTTTCCCAAGCCTTAACCCTCTCATGCCTGGGATCTAAACTCTCTCTAATTAAAGTCCATAAGCTAAAGTCTGCAAGCACTTTGCCAGGCCCATGAACATAATAATCTTGTAGTTTTTCTTTTACCTTTTTCCATGTTCCTATGTACACTGTTCCCTCCTCAGGAAACCAAGGACAAACTTTCTTTACAAACTCTAAAAAATTACACAATTGTTGATGCCCTACCTTAGCTCCTCTAGCCCGGAGCATATTCTTAAGCATATGTACAAAAAGCATGCGGCCGTTTCCATTTCCCATTTTTCTTTATTTAAGTCAACTTTCCTCTCTTTCTATGTATTTAGAAACACCGCAACCCTTACTTTTCTGAGCTCTCACTTCACGCGGTGTCTTTCTTACTCCCGGACTGTTCCACCGCACTCACCTCTGCGATTAATCGGCTTTAAACTCGGGGGGCCCGCCCTTTCTCCTGCAGTGGCGGTCTTCACCTCAACGTTCATCAACGTTCCGTCCCAAATTCAGGTCCCTGTTCGGGCGCCACTTGCCAGAGCCAGCCGGCTAAAGTCGAACAGCACCTAAAAGAGGGGGGTGAAGCCTAAGGAAAAAAAGAAGAAGACAGGAAAGTGCTTCAGGAGGGCATACAGTCAATGCTGCAGCCACGTCTTTATTTAGCTCAGCCTTTACATATGTTTTAGGATACAATAGCAAAGTACAAGGTATATCATTAGAATGCTAACATACATACAAGCTCAAGTAACATTCTTGTTATTTGGGAGGGAACAGATTCCATTATCTTTACAAGGATTTCTTTAGGAGGCAAACCTCTCCTTCAGGGTCAGTAATGTTTAACTCAAATCCCTGCTTCTAGAACCATTATTTAAGCAGTCTCAGTAACTTCTTTATGGCCTGTAAACTAAGTGACTTCTTCAGTGTCTCAAAATGGCTCCCGACAGAGAAGGATGAGAGATGACTCTGATTATCAAGGCTTCAGGCCTTAAATCTGAACTAAACCACTTACATTCTGCAAGCTTCTGTTTCCAAACGCAGCGTATATGGCAACTGAGGTTTCTCCTCCGTTTGCACAGCGTATTTCGCTTGAGTAGATTGCAGATCAGCATTATGTCGCTTGCCTAGATTCATCGAACATCTGCTACGAAGGAATGCGATCGGTGATAACCCCCTGTGTGCACACTGGAATTTCGTACGAAGCGGGATGCCCTCACCTTGGAGACAAGGCGAACACACACACAGGGTTCACGGACGTCGTAAACAGGACTGTGGGCAAATTCTCTTTAGAGATCTATGTTCCTGCACAAAGCAACTCCTTCGTACCGCTGAGAAATCCATCCGAGATTGGCTTCTCTGCAGCTTCAGCAACTGCACCTTTTCTATGCACATCATGCAAGTTTTTCTGTTCAGAATTGAGAGAAGCGCCTGGATGTTCCTTATAGTGCCCAAGGCGAATGTGAAGAGAATGTGTCCTGGGAAACGCAGTGGCTGTCGAATTGTTCCTCAATGAGGCCCCCATAAATCAAGAGTCATATGTCTTGGAATCTCATTGGACTGGGAAGCAGTGTTAGACTGTATGATAACAGCCTCTGACACACTGGTAAAATATTCCTGCTTCTGCCTTACATGCCCTTATGCCAGACCAGGACGAGAGATGACTCTGATTACCAGGGCTTCAAGCCTTAACTCTGAACTCAGCCACTTACATTCTGCAAGCTTCTGTATCCAAACGCAGCGCATATGCCAAATGACGGTTTCTCCTCCGCTTTGCACAGCGTATTGCACTTAGGGGAGATTAGAGGTGAGCGTTATGTCGCTTGCCTGGATTCATCGAACATGTGGTACGAAGGAATGCGATTTCTGATGTCCCATTCTGTGCACACTGGAATTTCGTACGAAGCGGGATGTACTCACCTTGGAGGACACTGTGAACACCACACAAGGTTCACGGCTGTCATAAACAGGACTGTGGGCAAATTCTCTTTAGAGATCTATGCTCCTGCACAAAGCATCTCCTTCGTACCGCTGAGAAATCCATCCGAGTTGGGTTTCTGTGCAGCTTCAGCAAAAGCACATCGTGCGAGGTTTCTCTTCACAATTGAGAGAAGCACTGGATCTTCCCTGTGGTGTCCAAGGCGAATGTGAAGAGCATGTGTCCTGGGGATGCTGTGGCTGTCGAATTATTCCTCAATGAGGCGCTCCATAAATCAAGAGTCATATGTCTTGGAACCTCTTTGGAATGGGAAGCGGCTTTCGAACATGTATCTGAACAGGCTCTGACACACTGGTAAAAATTCTTGCTTCTGCCTTACATGCCCTTATGCCAGACCTGGACGAGAGATGACTATGAGGGTTAGGGCTTCAGGCCTTTACTCGGATTTCAGCCACTTACCTTCTGCAAGCTTTTCTTTCAAAACGCAGCGCATATGGCAAGTGACGGTATCTCCTCCGGTTTGCACAGCGTATTGCGCTTAGAGGAGATTGCAGATCAGCGTTATGTCCTTGCCTGGACTCATCGAACTTCAGCTACGCAGGAATCCGATCGTGATAGCCCACTGTGTGCACACTGGAATTTCGTACGAAGCGGGATGCCCTCACCTTGGAGACACTGCGAACACCACACAGGGTCACGGCTGTCGTAAACAGGACTGTGGGGAAATTCTATTTAGAGATCTAGGCTCCTGCACAGAGCATCTCCTTCCTACCGCTGAGAACTCCATCCGAGATTGGATTCTCTGCAGCTTCAGCAACGCACCTTTTCTATGCACATCGTGTGAGTTTTCTGTTCAGAATTGAGAGAAGCGCCTGCATGTTCCTTATAGAGCCGAAGGAATGTGAAGAGAATGTGTCCTGGGGGCGCTATGTCTGTCGAATTATTCCTCAATGAGGCGCTCCATAAATCAAGAGTCATGTCTGAATCCATTGACTGGGATGCGGCTTTCGAAGATGTATCCGAAGAAGGTCTGACACACTGCTAAAATATTCCTGCTTCTTCCTTACATGCCTTGCCAGAGCAGGACGAGAGATGACTCTAAGGGTTAGGGCTTCAGGCCTTTACTGTGATTTCAGCCACTTACTTTCTGCAAGCTTCTGTTGCCAAACGCAGCACATATGGCAACTGCCGGTTTCTCCTCCGGTTTGCACAGCGTATTTCGCTTAGAGGATATTGCAGATCAGCGTTATGTCTCTTGCCTGGATCATCGAACATCTGCTATGAGGAATGCGATTGGTGATAGCTCACTGTGTGCACACTGGAATTTCGTACGTAGCGGGATGCCCTCACTTGGAGACACTGCAACACACACAGGGTTCACAGCTGTCGTAAACAGGACTGTGAGAAAATTCTCTTTAGAGATCTAGGCTCCTGCACAAAGCATCTCCTTCGTACCGCTGAGAAATCCATCCGAGTTTGGTTTCTCTGCAGCTTCAGCAAATGCGCATCGTGCGAGGTTTTCTGGTCAGAATTGAGAGAAGCGCCTGATCTTCCCTGTGGTGTCCAAGGCGAATGTGAAGAGAATGTGTCCTGGGGACGTGTGGCTTCGAATTATTCCTCAATGAGGCGCTATAATTCAAGAGTCATATGCCTGGAACCTCATCGAACTGGGAAGCGGCTTTCGAACATGTATTTGAACAGGCTCTGACACACTGCTAAACATTCCTGCTTCTTCCGTGCATGCCCTAATGCCAGAAAGGACGAGAGATGACTCTGAGGGTTAGGGCTTCAGGTCTTTACTCTGATTTCAGCCACTTACTTCTGCAAGCTTCTGTTGCCAAACGCAGCGCATATGGCAACTGACGGTTTTCCCTCCGGTTTGCACAGCGTATTTCGCTGAGAGGAGATTGCAGATCAGCGTTATGTCCCTTGCCTGGACTCATCGAACATCTGCTATGCAGGAATGCGATCGGTGATAGCCCCCTGTGTGCACACGGGAATTTCGTTCGAAGCGGGATGCCCTCACCTTGGAGACACTGCGAACACACACACAGGGTTCAAGGCTGTCGTAAACAGGACTGTGGGCAAATTCTCTTTAAGAGATCTAGGCTCCTGCAGAAAGCATCTCCTTCGTGCCGCTGAGAAATCCATCCGAGTTTGGTTTCTCTGCAGCATCAGCAAATGCGCCTCGTGCGAGGTTTTCTGTTCAGAATTGAGAGAAGCGCCTGGATCTTCCCTGTGGTGTCCAAGGCGAATGTGAAGAGAATGTGTCCTGGGGACGCTGTGGCTGTCGAATTATTCCTCAATGAGGCGCTCCATAATTCAAGAGTCATATGTCCTGGAACCTCATCGGAACTGGGAAGCGGCTTTCGAACATGTATTTGAACAGGCTCTGACACACTGCTAAAACATTCCTGCTTCTTCCGTGCATGCCCTAATGCCAGAAAAGGACGAGAGATGACTCTGAGGGTTAGGGCTTCAGGCTTTACTCTGATTTCAGCCACTTACTTCTGCAAGCTTCTGTTGCCAAACGCAGCGCATATGGCAACTGACGGTTTCTCCTCCGGTTTGCACAGCGTATTTCGCTGAGAGGAGATTGCAGATCAGCTTATGTCGCTTGCCTGGACTCATCGAACATCTGCTACAGGAATGCGATCGGTGATAGCCCCCTGTGTGCACACGGAATTTCGTTCGAAGCGGGATGCCCTCACCTTGGAGACACTGCGAACACACACAGGGTTCACGGCTGTCGTAAACAGGACTGTGGGCAAATTCTCTTTAGAGATCTAGGCTCCTGCAGAAAGCATCTCCTTCGTGGCTGAGAAATCCATCCGAGTTTGGTTTCTCTGCAGCATCAGCAAATGCGCCTCGTGCGAGGTTTTCTGTTCAGAATTGAGAGAAGCGCCTGGATCTTCCCTGTGGTGTCCAAGGCAATGTGAAGAGAATGTGTCCTGGGACGCTGTGGCTGTCGAATTATTCCTCAATGAGGCGCTCCATAATTCAAGAGTCATATGTCCTGGAACCTCATCGAACTGGGAAGCGGCTTTCGAACATGTATCAACAGCTCTGACACACTGCTAAAACATTCCTGCTTCTTCCTGCATGCCCTAATGCCAGAAAAGGACGAGAGATGACTC